>JAHDVE020000985.1:0-227793 GCA_022606495.2 Halesus radiatus
GTCAGTATATGACATAACGAAGTTATTTGGAAATGCTTATCGCAAATGCCAAACCGGAGAGATTGCAGCAAATGGATTCAAAGTTAGTGGAATCTATCCCTTCAACCGGCATATTTTTAGCGATGCTGACTTTCTTGCTGCAGAAATTGAAGAGTCTGAAGTCCAGCATTGTGCAGAAGCGTCAACAACACCAATGATGAAAGTTGAAGCACGTCCATTAGCTTTAATGGAAAGTCCACCCGAAGAACAAAGTCCTTCCTTGGTCGCGATTGAACCCCAGCCGTCGACTTCGCGTGGAAGACCCAATCGCACTATCATTACCCCATTTGATGTTTCCCCGATTCCGCAAACTAGGAAAAAAACATCCAATAGAGGGCGTAAATCAGCGGTTTCAACCGTTATATCAAGTTCTCCATACAAGAAGCAACTAATAGATGAACAGGAAAAGAGGACTGCCAAGAACAAGCCCATGGGTACAAAAAATTCCAAAAAGAAAAAAACGACAGATATTGCTACTGACTCGGATTCTTCTGCATCGGAAGTAATTGATGACAGTTCCTCTTCTGATATAGTCATCCCTCCTGGAACTAATAAACCAAACGATGAAGACGCAGTGTGCTTTTTCTGCAATGGTCCTTTCAGTCAGGATGTAAGGGGAGAACTTTGGGTCAAGTGCCTAATGTGCAACCTCTGGGTACACAATGAATGTGCCGGATGCGAAACAGAAGAGTATGTATGTGATTATTGCAAATAATTAACAAGACACTATTATATTCTGAAATATTAAAAGTGAATATAATTTGGAATATACTATTCCGAATTAGGTACATGCACTTTTAAAAAAACGCATTTTTTCTCATTCTTTAATTTTTTAAAAGCACTGTAATATTTTTTTTTAATTTCTGTTCTCGTTTCCTAATAAACTATTAGTTTCTTAACATTTAAATCGACTTTTATTCGTAAAAACATTTTTATCTTATTTTCTGCACCCTAAAATGTAAATGGTATTCCGAATATGCTTCCTTTCCTCTACTAAATTAAATTTAACATTGCTATTATTAAATTCTGTAATTGTAAGAGTTTTTTTGTGACATCTGTCACAATGATACAAAACCAAATACATTTGATTTTCTATGAATTAAACACAATGAGAATTAATTTTTTTTAAATATGGTTAGCAGTCCACAAGTGTGATTTGAAAGCTGATTATGGTAATGGGGTATACTGCCGTGGTAAGTAAAAACACAGTATCTTCCCTGAGACTCTCAGGGAAGATACTGTGTTTTTACTTACGGCGGCAGCAGAGATTTAACATAGAAATAACAAAATAAGACTAAAAACAGTCGAAACGAGATTCCCAAGGCGATGTGTTACGTGAGGAAAGTGTCAAGTTGTTAGAGTTTTAATGCATTGTAAGTATTTATTGAGTCCTGCTGGGCGTTTTATTGAATATAGTAACCTTATTAGATGGTGTAGATAGTAATTATTTTTGTATTAACCACACAAAGGAAGCCCTGAGGAAAATAATTATTTAGGGATGGTGTGTGGGGGATGTTTTTAAGCAAACGAAGGATAGGAAGATCTGGGAACAGAAAGTATGAGGGATGAGAATCTGGGGTTTAGTGTATCCAGGAGTGAGGAACGTATTAATCCATCCCTCCCACTGCGGTGCAAGACGACGGGCCGAGAGTCGGATGATCTCCCTAAACCGGCCTCTCCCGGTCCGGTCCGTCACGCACTTGGTGGGCAGACGCATCCGCCGTTGGACCTGGAGAAACCTCACCCCATGAACCCGGGCACCCCTGCTAAATTATCTGCCGTAGAGAATCACTTGGGGTAACCTATGGCAGAGGTGGTGGTTTTCCAATGAATGGTTCCCGGGCGGCGGTACCCAAACCCACCTCCCAAATTATGTTAATATATTTTATGTTTGTAGTTAAGTGTGGATTTAAAAAAAATATATATATATATATTTATACATATATACAAACGAACTATTATCCAATTGTCCAAAATATGTAACACGAAACGAGAAAAATAAGAATCACGGAAAAAGAACAGTAATGCACATTAGAGAGATTATTCAAGTCAAAGCCTGAACGAGGTTTTGATATAGGCAATAAAATTCTTCGAAGATTATTTTCGTTAAGACTGACTCAAATCATTTAGACTGGCACCAAATATTTCAAGGCCCTGGCTTGAGTTAATAAGTCTCGACATTATGAACCGTTGAGAATTATGCCCATCATTATATAATACTCGTGCTGCAGACACATTATTCTAGGAGAATTTATATAAAATATTAACACCTACGCAGTGTATAATGTTTTGTGTCTGAAAGAAACCAAAGAAATAAAAACTAAATGTACGAACCTTGATTTAAAAACTACACATAATGCACAAAAAACGGCATTTCCAAGCATATGTTGACCCCTGCAGTATTATGCATAAGTAGTAGGCAACAGGCAAAATGGTGATCGGGAACGACTTCTAAATTATGCAAAATTTTATACGAATATTATTCAAATTACTTTCGACTGACCAGAACACAAAATCATTTTTAGTGATACAAGTGCCGGACTTGTTAAAATATTGATATCATATAATATTTTAACATTTTTTGTTGTTTATTGGTTTATTAAATTTGAAAGTATTGTGGTTGGAATGTGAAGTTGGCAGACCCATGTGTCATCATGTAGGTCTTCCAAAACTTCAATGGACTAGTGGAGGTGATATTTCAAGTGTTTTCTCATCACTTCGGCGTAAAGAGAGCCTTTATTAGGATTAATACACGGTGAAAATGTACCTCCAGATAAGTAATAAAATTTTTTTGGAGAAAGAAAGGTGTGCATAATTAATTTAGTGATTTAAGAGGAGGCGATGATGAAACATATTCAATTTTAACCGGTCAATTCAATAAGTTCCAGAGCAGGAGCCGCACATCAAAATCAGTACATTTGTTCTGTTTCCGGAACGAACTGAGCAGACTCATAAAAGTCGTTCTGTCTCCTTTGGTATTACGGTCAGATATGGAAAGTGAAAAAATACGCTTTACTTTTGCTTTTAGAATATAACCATAGACTCTGCCGAATAAATATAATACATTACCATATGCAGCCGATTTCCATAGCTTGTGTACTTCAATTTACTCAATATGCCAAGTTAACTAAAAAAAACATAAAAGCAAATGATTTCAAAATTCAAATCAAAACCGGGCTCAACAAATCAAAGAAGAGGAGTTATCCAGCATCTTGGAAAGAACTTCGTAGGAGCCTAAAAACAATCAGTTTTTAAATGAAACCTATTCCACCTCAGTACTGGAACCGCTAGTGAGGAGGACTAAGAAAAACATTACAAAATGTCTTATTAGCTTTGTAAACATTTATTAACTAAATGAAAAAAATATGTATTGAAACTAAATAAATGTAATTATTTAAAAACAATGTATTTTCTGCAGATTTGTGATATTTTTTCTTGGTTTATTTTTTTAAGGAGCCTGTTTTCTGACAAATTTAAAAGTAATTCGACAATAATTAATTAATAAATTACCTAATTCCATTTTAGCAACCTTATTAAAGAAACAAATACTGTTCAGTTTTTAATCTTCGTGCTGACGGGCCACGTAACATGTAATAACGTCCAGATTTTAAGTCCGGCACTGCACATTTCATTTTTTATGTCAAATGCAGAAACTGCAGTTAGGTTGATATGTTATGATGGACATTACTTTATGCATAGACGTTGGTAGCGACAGGTGAAATATTGAATTAAACAGTTTGCTAAACCATTAGGTAAACGTCATTAAGGATGCGTTGCATTAATCTATACTACAAAATGCAATTTTATAATCGGTTTAGAAATTCTTATAGGCCTTGTTTCTATTGAAAAATGAAAAACTTTCAAAATAAATTAAAAAATTATGTACATCTCTTTATTCTTAAATTCTTAAATTTTTTTATTTATTCATTTACACAATCTTAATAAGGGATATTGTTCTGTACCTGTCTCACTAGGAGAACCTGTGGTGAGAGCAGGCAAAGTTTACAGTTTACAATTTACAGTTTACAAAGTATACAAAACTTACAAAGTTACAATGTACTAGTATACACAGTTTACAAAGTTTACAAAACTTACAAAGTTTACAATGTACGAGTACACACTGTTTACAAAGTTTACAAAGATTACAAAGATTACAAGGCTTACAAAGTTTACAAAGTTTACAAAGTTTACAAAGTTTACAAAGTTTACAAAGTTTACAAAGTTTACAAAGTTTACAAAGTTTACAAAGTTTACAAAGTTTACAAAGTTTACAAAGTTTACAAAGTTTACGAGGCTTACAAAGTTTACGAACCTGTTTAGGAACAAACTTCATATAAGCATAAGCTATATACCAGTTCTTCATTGTACATGGGTACTTTGACTAAAGAAATTACAAAGATACAAAAGATCTTAGACCTAGTAACTATGGCGAGCAAATCGGTCTAATATTTGATAGTCTTTATGTAAGACGATAGCAATACAATAACTAATTATTATTTAAACGATAAACCTTGATAAGGATAAATAATATTTTAGCTGAGCCTACGCTTCGGCTAATTTTTGATCGGTTATTAAAAGATTGCTTCCCTTGTTTGCTTTTTTTAACAAATCTATTTACTAGGTACTGCAAAAACCTATACATAAATACACTACCAGGAGTACTGTAACATCCCCAAATGGAGTACATGTTTATTTTTATTTATTTTATTTGGGAAAGATAGGTACAGCCATTGTAAATAAATTTGTAGTATACGAGGTTTGTTCAAAAGAAAATGTGAATTTAGAATTTTTTCGAAAAGTATTTATTTATTCATCAATATCCATTTTTTCCCCTTCAAAGTAATCCCCCTCAGATATAATGCACTTATGCAAGCGCTTCTTCCAATCCTCGAAGCACTTCTGGAATGCGCCTTTCGGTATGGCCATCAGCTCGTTCTTCGATTCTGACTTAATCTCATCAATTGTGGCAAAACGCTTTCCTTTCATTGGTCTCTTCAGTTTCGGGAGTAGGAAAAATTCGCAGGGAGCCAAATCTGGTGAATACAGTGGTTGAGGCATGATTACGGTGTTGTTTTTGGCCAAATAATCACGAACAAGCATTGATGTGTGGCATTATCGTGATGCAAAATCCATGATTTGTTTTTCTACAATTCCAATCGTTTGAGCCATATTGCTTCACACAAACGTTGCATAACTTCCTTGTAGTATTTAGTATTATTCCACGCCATTGTAATCGAAGAAAACAGTGAGAAAAACCTTCACATTTGATCGAACTTGGCGTGCTTTTTTCGGTCTTGGCTCTTCTGGCCGCTTCCATTGGGATGATTGGGCTTTGGTTTCGACGTCATAACCATATACCCACGTTGCTTTTGCTCAAAATTTAGCAATTTCGGAAAAAACTTCGCTGCCACACGTTTCATGCCCAAAAAATCCGATAAAATTGCATGGCATGAGCTGATTGATATGCCAACATCCTCTGCAACTTCCCTAATAGTGATTCGTCGATTTTGCAAAACCATTTTCTTCACTGTTTCGATGTTTTCTTCGTTTGTTGACGTGGTTGCAACTCCAGGACGCTCATCGTCATCTTCTCGGCCTTTTGTAAAGCGCTTGTACCACTTATAAACACTTTTTTGAGACAAAGTAGACTTGCCGAATGCCACAGTCAACATTTTAAGTGCGTTAGAGCAGTTTATTCCATTTTAAACGAAAAATTTAATACATATTTTTTGATCCATTTTTTTCAAAAGTAAAAAAATCGAAGAACACACAAAAACGTGACTAACCTTTCCAGTTGTCAAAAACAAACCACTAATCCAAAATGGCTGATAATGCTAACATATGATACACATATGTGTACCGACATAACAAAAAAAACCGATAATCGAATGTAAACGTAAACGTAATTTAAAAAAAAACGTATGCCTTGTTGTGAGGGGAGTAGGGAAGGGAAGGTTAGGAACCCGGATATTCAGATCTGGTTACAAAACACGGCAAAAGTTATTTTAGGCAACGTTTGTATTTTGAAATTATATTAATATTAAATAAATGTGGAATAACACGACATAATTACATAAAATACATTTGCGCTCGCTGGAATTTGAACCCGCGACCTCTGGATTCGTAGTCGATGATCTTAACCCCTCGACCATGGCGGTCGTCTCAGGGCCGGTATTTCAGGTTATTTTTCTTTGCTTGGCTATAGAGATATTTACGTTCATCAAGTTGCTGATCTGGTAGAAATCCAGACATCCCAATAGGACTTATATTTGGAACATAAAAGCAAATAGATTTTTTCCGGCTGTGATGTCCTAGTAAATACTGGGAAATTCAAAATGATGTGGTCAATTTCGCAGGTTCTAATCGGTTCGGGCTTTTTCCTTTACTGAAATATCCAGTTTCCTCAAATTGTTGGTACATACGACAAATTAATGCTTCTTCTAGTTGGAGGTTCAATGTTAAAATGAAAACGAAAGGTACGCTGCATATCTGCCGACTCAGTTTTAAAGAATTCACGAACACAGAAAACCTTGTGCTGCATAGTAGACATTTTACTCACAACCGACGTGATATGGGTGCTTGGCGACGCGAGCGTTCTAACGACTGTCGGCGTAACTATGAACGATCTATCGGTGGAGTTTGAAATTTTTGGACCTCCCCTTTCAATTGTTATGTTAATCATTCACATATAACGTTTAATTCGGAAATATAGCAGCATGAAATTGAGTCCATCATTTTGAAAAACCCTGATACCGAAAAATGTGTAAAATAAAGAAGAATTATTCTTGCTTCATCTTGATTCATTACCCCATCAACGAGTTATCGCAATGATCTGAAAACAAATAACCTAAAATTAGTTGATTTTCTTTTTTTTTCGAGCTGCACCTATTTATTTGTTGGAGTACTCTATGTATGTCTCCGCTAAGCGGGGTTGACTTCTTACACACTCACACAACTTGCAGTGGCGTGCAGTGTGTAAAGGCTGTTCCTGTTCTCACCTCAGAAAACCGATCGAAAAAAAATTGAGATGTGCAAAAAGTTTCTGAAAAAAACATTATGTGCTTAATATATCCTTTTCGGGATAAGAAAAGATCGTAGATGAAAAATATAGTGAATCACAAACAAATTCACAAAAATGCTAAATTCACAAAATCAAATGAAAATAAAAGAGGTTTAAATAAGTTTGTAATAAAGATAAATAATTCCAAAAAAATCGAATACTTAACTGTAAAAAACCTTGTTGGATTGATACGTGAATTTCCCTAATGCTAGAATGGAAGCGAGGAGTAAAGTTTATTCTGCCCAACTTCAAACTATTTTTTCACTGAAGTGCCGACCGATCGCGATAGCTTTCTTTACGATATTTTTCCTTAAGTTCTTTCCTCAGAAATGCGTTTGTCTCCATAGTAACAAGCTGTGCCCCTTTCTCATAGGTAAGGAGGGTGGTCCGTAAAATAAGTTTCCCTATTTTTTTTCACAATGAAAACCATTTTATTTACAACGAGCAATACATCATTGGAAACATAGACTTTCAGCTATTTTTCTACATAGTCCCCGTTGACTTCGAATTACTTTTTCATCCGGGTTACCATCTTTTTGTTTCCCTGGTCATAGAAGTCTCCTGCCAGGCCGAGAAGGTAGCTCAGAACCTCTTCTTTCAGCTCCTCTTCGTTTGCAAAAAGGCGTTTCACCGAGGTGTTTCTTCAAATCAGGGAAGAGATGGTAGTCGCTCAGGGCCAAATCTGAACTGTAAGGTGGGTGTGGGACGTTCTCCCATCCGATTTTTTCAATGAGCACGGTGGTGACGCGGGCTGTATGCGGACGAGCGTTGTCCTGATGAAAATGGATTCCATTATTCGTCAGCATGCTCCTTGCTGACATCTGGGATGATCTCGCTAAACTCACTAACCGTCAGTCTTCCATCTACCAGCATTGCCGCTTCCACTTTCGCAATCGTTTCGTCACTGATCGATGGCCGTCCGGACCGCTGTTCGTCATGGACGTCTGTGCGCCCTTCTTTGAATTACTTTGTACCACTTGCGCACCATTTTAACACTCATGCACGTTTCTCCATACACTTCTGTCAGTTGAGAATGAATTTGCCTTTGGCACACAAAAAACGAATCACGGAGCGTACTTCACACCTCGCGGGCGATGCGATCGGGAGCTCCATTCTTTACGGCTGCCAAACCGACACTGAGCATTGCAGCAAAGTCGGCCGGGTGGGGATGTGGAGGGGGAAGACCAAGCTACGATCCAGTGTTGCCGGATTGCACGTAACAGCGATCCGAGCGACCGTGGAAAACAGGGAATCTTATTTTACGGACAAACCTCGTATATTATATTTTTCACTGCGGACATTTTACATTTCACTGTATCGTGAGATCTATTAAAATTACTGATCGCTTCTCAAACACAATAAACGAATAAATGATGTATAGTTTTAATAACAATAATAATATTAATAAAAAAAATAATTAAAAAAAATAATGATTACAATAAAAAAAAAATAATAATCATAATAAAAATAATAATAATAAAAATAAAATAATAATAATACAAACAACAGTAATAATAATAATAAAAATTATAATAATAATAGTAATAGTTATAATATTTGTATGATTTGTAAAGCGCCGTTTTTGTGAGAAATCACCCCAAGGGCGCCGTAAGAGAATACCTTTGGTTATAGAACAATGCACGCCACTGACAAATGGAATATCTTCCTCGTCTTGACCTTTAGAATATTGGTCAGTCCACATTTAGAGATAGTCTCAGAACAGGTTCAATGCTGATATTAATAATATTAATTAATTATTTATGTGACATTTTTATCGACTTGACCGTTTAAATTGATTGGCGCGCGGCGCGAAGAGGCGATGGCACTTTCATTTATTGCCGCGAGGTTGCGGGTTCAATCTCACTCGAGCTCCAAGTTAATATTACTTTGGTTTCAGTAGCAGCACTTAATATTACTTTTAAACACGTGCCAATTTAGCACGGTGAGTAAAATACCCCCCGAGTTGAATATTAAAAACATAAAATGTTTACATTACTAGCTTTTCTACCCGGTTTTTGTTATTAGATTTCAATACCCTTTTTCCCATTGAACAATTTGTTAGACAAAATAATTTCCTTATGCGTATTATGTATGATATTTTATAAATTATAACTGATGTGTTATATATTTGCAACTCAAATTATAAAAAGGTTCACACATTTTGTAAGACAGTTAATTTTATTTTATATTTGAAAAGTGTAATTTTTTTTTAATTCTCTAAATTCAAAATTTCTCCGTGATTTTTTATGGGTGTGAGTTAGTTTGTAATAAATTGGAAAAATTATTTTTTGTTGTTGTATAACAGAGTGCGGCCATTTACAATACATGTGAACAATAACAAAGATACAAAAATATATTTCAACGTAACATTTAATCAGAATAATATAAGTTAATATACATATTTGCATGTCTCATGAAACTATGTTGTGCAGAGTCAACATGTAATTTCTGTCATGCGGTTTGCATAGCAATTAGTGGTGCCGCCCCTGGGAGTAGTTGTTTGGTACAAATAACTTATAGCACTCCATTATGCTGTTTTGTCTTTTTTTTAGTTACTGTCAAATTAATATTCCAAAGCTCCATGGCTAATTGTGCAGGTGATTGCGTTGGCCGAAATTTCTGAGCTTTGTAAATTTCTTAACGATCTTTATGATTAAGATAAACAATAAATTGATGTATTTTACACGGGTGCATAAACGATGCAAATAACAATATAAGGTTACATTCAAAAGCGTTTTTGCTTGTTTGAAAGAATTCTCTTTGGAAACCATTTCTCCGGCGCAATAAAATCAGATTAATATTTCTTTTTTTGATACTGACTAATTGGTGGTGATATTCCATTATAATGATTTATTAAAACGTTTTTTACACGTTTCATTTTTGATTTTGACGATTTCAGGCTTTCACTGCCATCTTCCGACTGGTACAATGTTTGCTTAAACTGTGGAATATATACATTTTTGGGCTATAAAAATGTAACCCATCTTTAACAGTTGTTTTTACATAAAGTTATATTATTAAAACAAAACTGATTAATAAAATTTAAGTAAAATAATAGTTTACTTCCCGATTCCCCAAAAATTGTACGTACGAGGTGTGTTCAAAAGAAAAGTTGAATTTAGAATTTTCGCGGGCTGTGTGCATTCCATTATCCATTTTTTTTAGTTATGTTGGTAAACATATGTGTTTATCATATGTTACCATTATCAGCCATTTTGGATCAGTGGTTTGTTTTTGACAACTGGAAAGGTTAGTCAGGTTTTTGGGTGATCTTCGATTTTTTATTTAGGTTCGTTTTCTGAGGCATCATCAGTCCGATTGAAGTGAAATTTTAGATTTGCATTGTTTTCTGTCCTTATCAGCATTTCTTCAAAATATCCAAAAAATCAATGTTTTTCGATTTTTTACTAAAATAATAAAAAGTAAAAAATCGAAGAACACACAAAACGTAACTAACCTTTCCAGTTGTCAAAAACAAACCACTAATCCAAAATGGCTGATAATGCTAACATATGATAAACATATGTGTACCAACATAAAAAAAATCGATAATGGAATGTACACAGGCCGCGAAAATTCAAAATTCACCTCTTCTTTTGAACACACCTCGTATACCACAAGAAAAACTGTACCAGTCTGAAGATGGCCGTAATAAATCATTTTATTGTTTTCTGAGCTAAGAAATATATATTTTTTTAAATAAATACTATACACGAGTATCGCTGCCCAGAGCAGATGGATGGACTATGGATGAAGTATTGCGCCTCGTAATTAGAGTTCCGTTTTTCCAATAAACCACGCACCCAACAGAAAGGTTAGCATCAGTTACAGATCGTAAAGTTTTGATACTACCAAGTGTAGTACAAAACAAAACAAACCATAAAAAAACGCCTGACTTATTAACCCTATCTATTTTTTGTGAGTGTCTCCGATTAAACAAACGCGTTAAGAGCTAGCAGGTAGGTACTAGCGATGAGTCGTTCATGAGCGAGCCGTTCATTTCTCCCGGCTCATTTTGAGGAGCCGTGAGAGTACGACTCCTGGTAAACCGCATCATGATTCAATTGAACTGTGACTCTTTTTGACAAACCTTGGAACCACTTAAGAAAGATTTTTTATTTATCTAAGAAGATAAACATGTCTCTAATGTTCGATAGCATTTCTTATGCATTTCTACAATGATGCATTTTTAAATAAGATCCTTTGTTTTAATTTGTTTGTATCAAATCATCAGAGAGATAAGAATATTTACCGCATTTACAAGTTTACAATACGTGAACGGCGCCTTACAGTCTGGCATCTGGATGTTATGTATCTACACCTACACCTGGCAGCCGTAGGAGCTGGGAGAAGTTTGAACTGGAGTATGAGCTCATGAACAGGGAGTCGGCTCTTAATATGAGCCGTCGTTCAATTGAGTCGTACGAAAATGTTGAGCTGATACAGTGACTCCCTCTCTTAACAAAATGAGTCATGACCCATCGCCAGTAGGTACCCATATTTTTTTTATTTCCTCAATACGAATGTGTATAAAAAACACAACGGTCATCCCAGAAGATATAAGCTTATTATCGAAACTGTTTGTATATTTTTTATTCAAATCTTGTAATATTAATAGTATATTGTCCATTGTCTGGGATTTATGAAGGATTTAACTCGTGTCGTTATAGTAAGAGGTGTGATCAATCATTTGCCTAAACATTTATGTAAATACTTGTGAACGAAGATCGTAGCTTGCTCAAAGTGAGCATTGGGGCTTAGATAGGTAATAACGTTAAACAATGTCAAAATACATTCAATGTATATTTCTAACTTACTGACTAACTAACGCGTTTTCCCCAAAAGTGTCGGCAAAGAGGGTGGAACATCGCACAACTTTGTCTTGACTCACTCTCCTTGTTTTGTTTTTATTTACTCTTCTATCACTTACCACGAACCACTTCAATTTAATATAACCCTTACCCGTAACCCGTACCCTTCCCTCGTCAGGAACTGAACTACGATACTAAATAGTGATAGACATACATGAATATTTATATGTTGGAGTTAGAGCCGACCAAAGGGGAAGACTTAATTAGGGTTTTTCTCGAGGAACAAAGCGATTCACTGGAAAAAATATCTAAAAGAGGACTATACCATAAATAAATTTACTTGGTTATTCAATACACTAGAAATAACATTTATTGATTTCATAATTTCAAGTACTTCTAAATTATCTAATTTTTTGCCTTTTTTATTACGGTGAAGAATTTGAACTGTGCAGTTTTAACCGTTTTTATATAACGATTTCTTAATTCTACGTGTAATATAGAATAGGAGAACATAATCGATACGATTGGTCAACGGTCAATTCACTAGTCAAGGAATTCGGTTTTAATATTAACATCAGAATGAAATAAAGATTTAAACTGTACATTTTTGCGCTTGACCGACTTGCGGACCATATATTATAAAATATTTGGAAGGTATTTATATCACAGATCATAACACAAGCTGTTAACTCGAAGCGACTGAGATCACTTAATCAAAATTATATATTGGCAATTATGGAACGCTTCAAAACGATGGACTACAGTCAGCTGTATATAATACTGACCGCGAAAAATGTATTCAAAATAATATATTTGTATGATGAATATTATTGGAGTATTAAAAAAATAAATAATAAATAATTCTTATTAAATAATTCCGCATTCCATTATTAATTTCCTTTTTATTTTATGTTGTCTCACTCACCCATTTAATTATTATTATATGCAGTCAATTTTTCATTAATAATGGCTCTATCTGTTATAAATCATTATATATTGTATTATAAAATTTTTGTGTATAGTGCCAGGGAACATTTCTCCCTCTTCCTGTGTCAGCTGTGGTTAGAGGTGCATAAATGTGAAGATAATCTGCTCTACCCAGTGAGCGGGCTGCTTATTGCTGCTGTAGGGCTTTTATTTATTTTTATTTCAAAGAATTGTAAACTGTGTTTTATGTGCTAGCGGAACTTACTGATAGCAATCTTATATTTAAGCCCGCTCACTAATGTAATGGAGGGTATAAGATGGAATTTGAACGGAAACGGTATAGGATTGTCACAATGACTTTGTTATTTCCCCATTAAACCGTTTTATTTACTATTTAATTGTTGTCTCCCTCTTAAACAAATTACTTTTCAATTGTTGCTTCCCTCTAATATTTTATTCTACTTTCTCTTTTTGTATTATCCTGTCTCACTCTTTTTCTGCGCCTATGCGATAACTCTACATTATTTTATCCAGTTATTATATTTAGCCTGGCGAATTTGATCTAAGCGAAACCGGATGGCGTAAAATACAATACGTTAGTAGTTTCTAAAAAAAAGTGTTTTTTTATTTAATATTTAAAAAATATTAACAGATTGTTCGTATTCTTATTGTCAGGATCTTTCTTGTATTGTTTACGATTGACTCCCAACGTTCTGGTAATATTTTTTCTATCCTGTTGGTCTGGAGATGAATAACTCGTTAATTTGATTTTGAAAAGCAGCGCAATTATTATACAGAAGCTTCCTCGGAGATTCATAGAACATTATTTAAAAAAAAAATTATTTCCATACTGAGGAAAATAAATTCCCTTACGGCTTGGTGTATGTAGGATATTTTTCAGGAAAGAAAGCAGTGGAAGTTCTGAGAAGGAAAATAAGGTATGAATGGTGGGTAGGAATGTTGAAGTTAGTGTGTTTAGAAGTGACGGACAGGGGGTCTCCCTCAATCGGCCTCTCCCGATCCACTGGCCTACCAGGCAGTTGGCTGGCAGACGCATCCCCCGCCAAGACCTGGGCACACCTTACCCCATGAACCCGGAGATCCCTGCTCAAAAGTCACAAACATAGCAAACCACTTGGGTGACCTAAGGCAGAGGTGTTGGTTAGCCAATGAAAGGTACCATACCCGCCTGCCAAATTGATAAAAAATATGTACGTACATCTAATAGAGCAAGATCAACAAGCTAGTTTCCTAAAAATTCTTATTTTTCAAATTATTTAAAAAACTATTTTAAAAACATTGATTTAAAAGAAATATTTTTAACTTTAATTTTAAATGGTGCCACAAAAATGTATTGCATTTATTTAAGAAGTGAATATTGAAATATACGGTAGCAAAATCATGGTTTTTGGGATCCATTTCTTTAAATTCGCACGAAATCAAGCACTCCTTATGCAGCTGGCAACAAGGTTGAAATTCCCGGAAAAACAACAAAAACAACAAATTCATGCAACAACAAAAAAAACATCACCAAAATGCGTGTTTTATTTTATTTTGTAAAGTTCAGTCATAAATATTAAAATATTTTTTGGTAATATTCTTAAAAAATTCATTTGCCACTATGAAAAATATGACAATATCCGAATAAAGGTTAGCAAGTGTGAGATTTTGCACTTTTTTGAAGGTCTGGTACTTTATTTTATTTTTCTTTCGACTCAAAAATGCCAAAGGCCAAAGAGTGTTTTGCTTGTAGTATTTAGTTAAATCATGTGCGATATATCTAGGCCATCAAATTTTTAAACCAAAAACACATGATTTTGTATTACTTCGCATTGTGTCGCTTTAAACACAAAAAAAGAATATATCGAAAAAATAAGTTGAGTTTTAGGTTACATTAATTTTGTTGAAATATTAATAATTTACAACAAATTAAAAAAGCGTTTTGTCACTATTTGCTATGAATTATGTGGTAAAATGTTGATGATGCTTACTGTAAGTAGGCTCCTAGTACACACACACTATTTAATACATTATTATAAATGCAATATTATGTACTAAGAACATTATTTTTTAGCAGCGGTCACGTTTCGAACACTGAACTTTCACCGAGATAAGAACATCTAAGATGACATTTCTGCCAAAGAATCCTCCTTGCATTTGCATCACTTCACGTTATTATAATATGCAAAATTCTCTGACCCACTAACCTTCCTTGGGTCAGGACGTAGGTCATAAAACGTTTTCTATCCATATTTTGTATTAATAAATTTTAATATCTCATACTTACTTGTTTGGACGACGCTAACGATGAAAAAGCATAAATATTTTTTGTCATGTTTGGAGGATGACCTTCGTGATCGAGCAGTGAAGCAAATACGTTAATCCAGAGTGTGCAAATACATAAATTCATTGCATGAATACATAACAAAATTTTAAAGATTTTTTTCTACGGACGATACCCTTGACTGTACCCATCTATTTATTATTTATATTTTTTCAAATGTTAATACACAGTGAAATTCCATTATAATGATTAATTAAACTGTTTATGTTTTACAACGTCATACTAATTATAAATCTACTGCATTTATTACCCACCTATTGCGCTGAAACTAGTTACTTACATAGTATCTACTTTCTCATTTCCTTTGTACTCACGTTATTATATGATGCACTTAACTACTTCTTAAACTCTTATATTTTGTACAACCTGCTGTTATAATGTAACCACAGGTTAAACTATTATTCATTTCGATAATTACGCTGTAACTACATACTGTTATATTGTATCTACATACGAGTACTTCTTTTACACTTTATGTATTATTTTATGTGTACATTATTGTACTCCCCTGTAAAACTATGTGATAAATGCATAAATATGTAAAAGCCTTCTAGGCGTGAATAAATAAAATAAATGAAGAATACTTTTTAAAATGTATTCCACTTTTATTTTTGACCGTGACCGGTTTCAGCCAGTGACGGTTATTTTCAGACTGGTACATTTAATTCTTAATCTACGGGTTACATACAATTTTGGGTATCAGGGGTAATAAACCATGATTTTACATAGACTATATTTTTCAGTATTGTTATGGCATAATTTTATGAAACTTGACTTATGTGGTACTTTTGAATTTATTCATAATATTACATTAAGATGGGTTACAGTTTTTTACTTATTGTAAAGATGATTTTACATTATTTTTACAATAAAAGGTTGGTGATTACTGATCGATGATGAGTTTATTTAATTGGGAAAATTCTAGAATACGTCAAGAATAGATCACGGTCAAAAAAAAAATTGGAATATAGTTTAAAAAAGGGTCTTTTATTGAACCATCTACTTATATTTTAGGTATGACCAATTATCACTCCTTAGCTACACGTAGAGGTATTGCTCTACTAAAAAATAAATTACTTAACGGTAAAATACTCAACTGTGGATTCTACCTTAAATAAACTTCTTTGTAAAAGAATCTCACTCTCGACGATGTTATCACAACCTCTTGTACAATCGAGCGAGCCGCACAAGCTAATTTTTGAACTCACCTTACAGCCACTTACTTCCTAAATATGGTGGGTCAAGAAATCGATCTGTTTTTTTTTTTATGTATTAAAAGGCATTTACAGGGTTTTTAGCATTGCATGTACATTGAGTTGGTATCAGCGCTCTATTGTGGAGTGCTAGCTTCACTTCTTTAAACATCTTTTTGATGTATGGCAGGTAGGCATGGAGCTGGCAGAGGATGGATGAAAGTGCACTGAATGCTGTAGAAATGAGATCTCTGGGGCGAATGTGTGTTAAAACCATGTATGATCGTATGAAAAATGTTGAGATTCGTAAAAAATGCAAGGCTGATGCAAGAGTAATGAGTAGGATTAAGAAAGGGACGCTTAGATGGTTTGGGCATGTAGAGCAAATGAACGAAGAAAGGGTGTAAGAAGAATGTGAATGGAAGAAAAAGCCGAAGACGCCCGAGGAGAGCATGGCATGAACAGGTGAATCAAATATTTGATTGGGCCATGTCAGAAGTCGGAATAACAAAAGAGAATGTATGCAATGTAAATGAAGCAAGGAGTGTATGTCAAGATCGAGTTGTTTGGCGGTCCGTCCTCTCTACCTACTCTTGCGGGGAAACGAAGTGATGGTTAGTTATTTAGCACATGCACTGCATAAACGGTACAATTATAGTGAATAATCTGTAATGTTATAAATATTTGTTCAAATTGAATAAATAAATATCTTTACTTGTTTGAGAGGTCAATGGTCTCACATATATTTTACCTATTTTACGGGAGGACAAAACGATACTAAAAAATGGTTTATCTTTAAATTAATTGTTACACGGGACTCATTTTTGCAAAGTAATTTCCACGACGAAGCCGCTTAGAAAATATTTACGGTTTAATTAACGTAAACCTTTTTTGACCCCCCCCACGACCCCTAGTCAGTTTGTCCAGCACTTTGGTACAATACTAAACAAGTGGTATTTATTCACTGCGCGATGTATTGCTACTGGTATAAAAACTTGTACATGAACGTGCCTGCGTGGACGCGATTCGCTTTAAGTGCGCAATAGGCGATCGAAACTTACTGCGGTGCTTTACTTTGTGTGCAGTCTAAATTAACTCCGACCCGCGGGCCACCTTTTATATCTCGTGGACCCCCTTTTTTACAAATGTAAAAATATAAGAAATTTTATTTTCTCATGTATATCTGTTACCATGGACTCCCTGCAAAGCTACATGGATCTCCAGGAGTCCGTACGGATCACTTTGGGAACCTGTGCTCTAGGTAAATAATGAAATTCCGAACGAAATGTCGTAATTAACTGATTTTCGGTATTTTAAATATATAACCATTGATCTCACGGGTAGAGATTCATTCTCAGGTTAACACTTTTTGAATTCCTCATTCTACCATCAATATAATCTGTGTTTGGTGACTAGATCTGAATAGCAAGGTATCCCAACCTTCCTCTATCCAATCTCATTAGATGCCATAACTGGTTCCGGAAAAAAAAAATAATGTTGACATCGTGCCCGGATACAACTGTCCGTAGCCGGTGAAACAACAGCATCCCCAATTATTGGAGTATGTTGTAAGGGCGAAGGGAGTAGCTTGGGAAGAAGATAGGTTAGCTTTTGGGAAACACCTGACTATTCAGATCTGATCACTAAACACGGCTAAAACCATTTCAAGCAATGTTTCGCTTCTGGATGGCATGGTTTTTCACCAGGGGTTATACTGAGAGTTGCTGCCACTCTGATCCACATGGGACTGAAATCTTTGTCGGGTAATAGATTTACATTCTGTCAATGGTCAAGGTCAACGATGACCACAACAGATAAATTATCATTCTCATACTTGAAATGTCTGCCTACAATAAATTCTAAGGCCATAATCAGTATAAATAAACTAAACACATCGCAATAAAGAATGCCAATTAAAATCTGGAAAGCAGCTCTAATTACTACCAGACCAGCAGTAAATTAGCGGGCTGTCCAAGGCGTCCATTTACGGTTAGCTTAGATTAACAATAATAATAATCTAGTTGGTTTTGGGATTGTTCCGCGCGGAACGCGTGAGAACTGACCGGACGGAACACAATGGGTTCATTTGACGCGTCGCACGACCTTTCGCTGCTCTTCCCGCCGCACTCCGTGTAATTACTCAGGCATTAATTCGGAATGCGCACTCGCGGAATAAGTCCGCTCCGGCGGGGCGCTCACTGCACGGCTACCGGTCGTTCCGTTCCGGTGAAGTCGCGCCGTTGGCGTGCGTTCTTAAAATTTTGATAATAACCTGCCTTGGTCCTGCCACTAAGAGGTACTCTGTAACATCTCTATCTTTATGAGAAGGAAGAGTTTAAAACATGGCTATTCGCTGTGCTTTTATATGAATGATGTATATATCAAGACTACCCTAGAGTCCTTAAATGTTGCTCAAAAATAATTTAAAAAATAATTTACTAGAAATGTTTTTTTTTATATCCATCACACTTATTATACAGTGAAAGTAAAATTATGACAGTAAGGCAATTGTACATAATACAGGCTCTCTGTAATTTTTTTTATAATATTGATACTGTCACTGTGCTGTAAGTTCGCAATACTAGAATGGGTTCTTCTCTAATGTATCAGCCGGCAAATAACAGAACATCATTTCGACAAAGGAGTTTTTCTTGTAAAGCTCCTTTGTTATATAATAGGCTTAGTGACAACATTAAAACTATAGATACGCTAAATTTATTTAAAAAAATCTGAGAATGGTGATTTCGCTTTATCCATGTTACCCCTTATGTTGTAATCAATGTTGAAACTTTATGTATGCTCGATATTATATTTTTTTAATTTTTATTACTTACTGATTATTACTATTTACTTATAATTTGTTTTTACCTACATTTTATTATTTACTTACTACTATTTACATAATTTTATCTACATATTATTATTTACCTATGTTTTTATTTTTATGTACATATTATTATTTACCTATTTTTTATTTACATATTTATCTATTTTTATTTTTATTTACCTATTTTTATTATTATTATGTACTTATGACTATTTACATAATTTTATTTAATTATTATTGTTTACCTATTTTTATTATTATGTATTTATTACTATTTACTTATTAATATTTACTTAATATTTAATGTGTATTATTATATGTTTAATTATTATAATCTAATTTTTATTATTTATTTACTATTATTTACTTATTAATATTTACTATTTTTTATTCATGTATTATTATTTCCTTATAAGTATTTACTGATTATTATTAAATTGTAAAGCCGCTCATCTCAACACAGGATTGTCCTAGTGAGATGAGTGGCTAATGTTTTTGTTGTCATAATTAAATTTAATGAAATTAAATAAATAAATATATATTCCCCCATACGGACTGCAATGTTTGGAACATTAATGCCGTGTTTGTTCTATAGTTATTTTAAGGAATGGAGCTCCGAACTACCTACTATAGAAATTGTTACATTTGGAACTTGTACACCATCCAAAAATACGTCAAAGGCGTGTTTAATATTAGTACAGCATTTACGGCTGACCTTTGTATGAAAATATGTCGTTTTCAAACAATGTTTCCTTCCTACAACAGCAGGTCACTTCAATACTGAACATACATGGTTCACTCTTACCTCTTCTTTAAAAGGAATTCCACAAATGATGTATTCCAATGATGACATTAATTCTATGGGCTCTCAAGGTTTCACGTGTGAAGATTTTTAAAATAATGTAATTTAATAAATTTGATCACCCAACACTAAATAGAACAGACATAAAAACGTGTCCCGTGCTGTTATTTTGCTGACGTTGATACAATAGTGGATATTACTCGTACGCTTCGGACCCGAAATCTCACCACAATTCGTACCAATACGTACGCCGAAATGTACGCGTAAAGGCAGCGGCCTGCATTACGAACGCCCAATTCATAATCGTCGTAAATAAGACATGACTTTATAATTTCAATATGCAAATGGCCATAGCGTGGTCTATCTTATGATATCTTTGGTCAAAACTGCAGCAAAACTTCGTAACCGTACGACTTGTCACGCATCAGGCCACACTTCGCTTCGATCTTTGAGAAATCCCTTTACACGTACGAGTACACTTCCGCGCGGAGATCAGCCGATCAACGAATCGGCCCGCCTGCCGAAGCGTGGTGACTTTTTTTACCCGAATTAACGCAACGTTTCAGCCGGCAGGGCGATCCGGGTTCAAGTCTGTAACTTTTGCGTCAGCTAACGCAAGTTAAATCGTCCATAAACAACACATTTTGACAGTTTGGTAGTCCGTATCGCGCTAACAACTTAAGTTTACGTTTACGTTAAAAAACCGACCCGTAACGCAAACGTAAGAGACGGCAATGTGTTTATGAAAACTGTCAAAATGTGTTGATTTTGGCCGATTTAACTTGTGTTAGCTGACGCAAAAGATACAGACTTGGCCCCCCGGCATATCGGCGAGCACATCGGCGCGCGCTTTGGAGCGAAGATCGAAAAACGCCGGCGGAAACTTACGTGTGGGAGATGCCATTAAGAGGCCACATCACATAAATACAATTTATTTTAACAATATACGATTTTTTTCCAGTCGCTTACGGCTATAATAAAATAGCGATTAGATTGTCAATATTAACATGTTCGATAAACGTATACTCAAGAGGCTAATAAATCATGCGTCGTGTACATTAATAATGCATTAATTGATAAACTAAAGTTTTTAAGACAAGATTTTTGTGCATAGCGAAAAGGGTAACAATTATTTTTATAAACAATAATTATTAGCCTGAAACACTCATCCAAATTGAAAAAACCTTCCGAGCAAAGATAAATGTCGCCGGCAGGACTCGAACCCGGATGAGTGTTTCAGGCTAATAATTATTGTTTATAAAAATAATCATTAATAATGCATTCATTTCAACTTTTTTCAATAATTTCGCATTCGACCAAAGAAATGTTTTTTTTTTTTCAGATTACTTGTAAATTTCAAGGCTTCACCTGAGTTTCAATTTTTAAATTTGTTATTGTCGATGAGTTGGTGAATACAGAGCAAAAAATACAAACGTTTTATTTATTTAATAATTTTGAATTATTTTCTTGCTAAACATTAAGAGGAACGGCTGCGCGTCCTGTTTCATACTAAACTTAATTTTGGATTTGAGGCCAAAATACCCACCTAAACGAATGATATATTTGTTTTTAATTTAAGGTTTGGTAAATATCTAGTACGGATTGGAAGTATTTTATTTATTTTTGTTTTAAATTATGAAATATAGGCCATAAAAAAAAATCATAATTTTAGAGGCAACTTTGAAAATTATTTGCGGGTTTGCAGTATTTTTTTTAAATTATCATATTTGAAATATAAATATGATTATGTAAATAAAAATATAAAAATAAAACATAAAAAAACCTTTTTTCGGGTCGATATTTGAAATTATGTGCGGCAAATTTGTGTTCCAACGTAAATTGTTCGTTTTTAATTTAATTTAAAGTCCACCATAATTCTTATCGTAATATTTTATTAATTTTCTATTTTATATTTTCAAAGCAGGCGGGGTAAATTTTTTTTCCACATCATCTAAAATCGCGAAAAATCAATTCCTTTACTGGTCTATATTCCATAATGTAAAACAAACAAAAAAAAATACTTCTAATCCGTACTAGATATTTACTATACTTTTTGATGAAAAAAATCATTAGGTTTTTTATATTATTTTAGCCTCAGAGTTTTTTTTAATTATTTTTATATTATTTTAGCCCAGAGTATTTTTGCCTCAAATCCAAAATTAAGTTTTGTATAAAACAGGCCGCGCAGCCGTTCCTCTTAAAACAGAAAACATTACTTTGCATTTTAAGATTGGCAGTACAAAAACGCGCTTTACATCATTATTCAATGAAATGTAAACTACGAAAATAAATTCACATTATTCTCAGCCTAGAGAAATCAGTGAGCGCCGAGCTTTAGGTCCATTTGGACAAGCGAGTGTACCGACCTTACGTAACGTGTACGGACTTTTAATACACGATAGTTATTTATTAATTAACCACCTGTCCAATTTGACGTATTTTCGCAGTTTCCGGAAACCAGGGGACCACCGGAGAATATAATAATATTACTGTATTTTGTGCATTCCTTCACGCGACTAGAAGATTTATACGCCGCACATACGAGTTAGAGCAACCGGAGAAAATTATTATTTATTTCTATTCTGTTTATTGATTTCATATTTGAACTTTGCACGCTTTTTCAACAACAAATAGTTGTATATAGAACTAGCTGATGTGTACCCGGCCTTGCACAAGATTTTTTTTTTTGGAATAAAGTTAGTCATTAGGGTGCCATAATTGATTTGACAGCGAAAGTAACTATCTCCAAATAAAGAAACATTCATTTGAATATTTTATTTCATTCGAAACGTTTATTTTTTCAAATTATATCTAAATCATAAAGTTCTTAATTATGTGTTTTCCACTTTGAAAATATTCTACCCGAAAAACCTCCTTCTTTTAAATATGCAATCTGTGGCGAACCAGAGTTTTATATCTATGGGTTAACCTCAATAAAATATCTCGGGTTCAATGTTTTTCATACTAATTTTAAAACGTTACAGCAACAATTTTACATATTGGATTTCATTCAAACTACTTTCTAATCCTTCCCGTCACTAATAAAAACAAACTGTGCTATTTTCAGCGAAACCGGTCCAGTGATTTTCGAGAACATCGAGGACAAACAAACTTATAATTGATTTTTATATATATAGATATATAATTTGTCTCCGTGGTTGAGTGGTTACGATCCTCGGCTACGAATCCGGAGATCGCGGATTCTAATCCCGGCGTTCACAAGTAAATTTTATTTGATCAAATTATGTTAATTCATTGATAAAAAAAATAATATGTAGTATATTTGCGGCACATTGCAGAGTGGTAGATACTGTCAGTATCGCCTTGGTGAAAGACCACCATTCAGAATCGAAAAGTTCCTTGAAATGGCTTTAGCCGTGTTTGGTGACTAGATCTTAATAGCGATGTATCTCCCAACCTTCCTCTATCCAATCTCATTAGATGCCATAGCTGTTTCCGGATTTTATTACGTTGCTATCGTGCCTGGATACAACTGTCCGGAACCGGTGGAACAATGCCATCCCCAATTATTAGAGATCTGTATAGACAGGTACTTCCCCCCACCTTCCTTCTTCCTTATTCACAATCCCCTTCCCCTCCTCAATATACCCCAACTGGGGATGCCATAGTCTCACTGGCTCCAGACGGTTGGGACCAGTAGGGATTCTTGAGCCGTATCACACAAAAAAATAGTTCCTTTTGCAAAGTTCATAGGTATGTATCCTAATACGTTTATTTTATATTATACCTACTAGAACGTGTACAAAGAATAATCTGTGAAGGTGAGTTAAGAGCTTTGGATTTTGGATCAAAGCTCCTGGGTTCTAATCCCGGCTAAGTGTAAATGATTTTTTTTCGGTACGTCTCCCAAAATAGCACCATTTAAACACTATATTAAAGAAGAATACAAGAGATGCAATGTGAGCCTGTTTCGTCATCAAAAAATTCTATCCATTCGGGCCTACATTTTTAAATCAAAAAAATATTTCAATTAGATCAAATAAAATGGCAATATACAATCCAGGCAGTGTAAGAGAGACAGAGCTGCAATTCCGTTGGTTCGGTAAAGGTTCACGTTTAAATCTACGTGGAAGGCACTAGTGTGTATTCGTTTTTCCGCCTTTCGAACTTTTCCATAGTCTAAGATATTTTCAATATTTCTTTGGTGAAATACCAAATTTTAGAATTGAAACATTGCTGATTACCAACAATGTTTAAGAGTGTTTGAAATTTCACTCAAAAAATCTAAAACTCTTCAAACATAGAAAAAATACATTATTTACTAACGTATATTGACTTATTCTCTAATTTTTAATGACGGAGCTACAAAACATTATATTTTTAATGATGGACCTACAAAACATTTTATTTTTAATGAAGGACCTACAAAACATTTTATTTAACGATGGACCTACAAAACGTTTTATTTTTAATGAAGGACCTACAAAACGTTTTATTTATTGATGGACCTAAAAACATTTTATTTTTAATGATGGACCTACAAAACATTTTATTTTTAATGAAGGACCTACAAAACATTTTATTTAATGATGGACCTACAAAACATTTTATTTATTGATGGACCTACAAAACATTTTATTTTTAATGAAGGACCTACAAAACATTTTATTTATTGATGGACCTACAAAACATTTTATTTTTAATGAAGGACCTACAAAACATTTTATTTTTAATGAAGGTCCAAAAAAACATTTTATTTAATGATGGACCTACAAAATTTTTTATTTTCGGTTAACCTTAAAATAATACCGATTTGAGATGTTAGACGAGGCGATACTAGCGCCTAGTGGCGTGCATTGCTCTATGAATTTATTATATAGATTTAATATTTGAACATTGTAATTTTTTATCATCGTCCATTGATGTCTTGTTCGCTGTATCTTACCAAAATATTGACGGAAAAATGCGTTTTAATCAGGTATTTTGTTTTCAAATATTTTGTTTTACTTCGGTTTTTCAGGGTAGGCACAACTTTTCAGCCTCTATGAACTGCACGCCACTGATAGCGCCGCATAGCGGCGAAGAGATCCGCAACTATGTCACGTGACTGTCAAAATCGTGCGATTATCGAGATCAGAATTGAACATGTTTTAAACGATTTGCGAGAATGTTTAAAATTTCGATGCTCTTTTTCAAATAGCAGCTCCGAAATTGCTCCGTGTGACTGAGGCTTTACATATCTTTGCAATATTCTCAGGTAACAAAAAACGAACAGCGTCCCTCAACTTTAATGAAAGGAAAGATTGACGAACAATGTGAAATAGAAGGATGACAACTTTCATGGCTGAAGTACTTGAGGAATTAGATTGGGTTGAGTATTTCTTCTCTTATTCATACTACAAAAGACAATGACACTTATGGATAGGTTATACGTAGCCAGTAGCAAGACCAGTGATAAGCGGTAAGTAAATCACTGTCCTGAGAAAAGTGATAATTGCCACCTATACGTGTAATTAAGTGGTGATTTAGTCAAATCTTGGAGATATTTGTAGGGAAACCTGATTTTATGCATGTCCAAACAGCACTATAATGGAGTCCACCTAACTTCAAAGACGAACGCGCAGCGGGTGGAGAGGGCTACTTAACCGAAAAATAGGAATAATTCTAATCCAGTCAACTAAATCAGCAACTTACTACTACACATAAAGCACTGTCCGAATGCGGACATTGACTTAAAATTAACTAAACGATTTAGTTGTCATTTATTACCGTCCTTGTTACTGGCTGCGTATGATATAACTACTGAGGACGATATTTCAGTTGATTTTTAAGCGTGTTTCCAAGCTTAGGCTTCTCAGGAAACCTACTCGATGCCAACTTGACGAACGTAAACATCTCTGAAAATCTGATCGTAAAAAGCAACTGAAATCCCGGTCCTTACAATAGTTGTCATCTACTTCTGCTAGGAGATGGTACCGATCGAATGTATATTTTTGCGCGTCAAACCTGTATTCGGCTGCCTTTCGACACGATGTGACACTACGGAGGCTGCCATATCAGTAGGTCACCCTCTCGTTGACGAGTGTGTGAATCATGGGGCGATGTGGTGAATTAAACCATATTTAATATACTGATGAAATGGTGGAAGCATAAAATGAATTAATTATATTACTCGCAACTAACTATTCAGGTTTGCCAAGCCACTCTTTCGTGGTAGAAAGAGAATGCCAACCTTTGTCTGGATTAAAAAAAAACAGCACATCAACGGAACACCTGTTTACAGTAGGTTGTTTCTTAATCTCATTCTAATATAAAATGATAATTTTGATTTTAAAGAGTTTTAATTCAGAAAGTTCGTCTAAATTATCAATATCTTGACGGCTTATATCTTAATAGGTACAATTTGGTATTTCTGTCCTCTACACTGACGTCAGAATTCATAGACTTGCCCTATGTGCGATTTCGGTGGCTGGAGGCAAAGGTCAAGAGACACCCATTTTGGACTAGCTTAGTTCACTACCGTCCACGTTTTTTTCGCGTGTTTTTGACTGCCGAAAGCAAATTATAAAACATTTTTAAAAAGGGTTAAACGAAATATTGAATAAAATATTCAGTTTTTGTAAATAAGCCGAACCTTTCTACTTAGATGCTGTTTTACTTAAATTGGCGGCGCGCCTTGCTTGCCCGTTGTCCCTCTTATTTTGATTTATTCCCCTTGCATGTTAGGGCATCTCTATGTATTATTGCTTTGTGGTCGTCAGCCTCACTCTATTAATATGATGCATTTATAAACAACATGAAATTTCGTTGCAGGAGACAATCTCATTGCACCTCCGTATGATCTTTTGGACAAAAGCTGCTGAATATAATATTATATAGAAATATAATTTATTAGAATGTCTGTAGGAAAGGTTGTCTACCCCTGCTATTTGGAGCATGTGAAGGGTCAGCGGTCAGTGGTCCGCCGGTAGCGTCCCGTGAGATCACTCCCACGGTGAGCGGAGTGCGGCTCGGGCCCCAGATACTGCACAGTGCAGGCGGATGGGGCAACCCGCAACAGTCACACTGGAAGTGATAGCGGCAACGGGCACTGACTGTATATACTAACTATATTATACTTAATCGGCGAAGAGTAAAATTTATTCTCTCCAACTAATTTTTCACTGAAGTCACCAACTTTCTCCAATACATGATTTCCTTAAGATATTTCCTCAGAAATGCGTTTGTCTTCATAGTAGCAGGCTGTGCCCTTTTCTCGAATTTTAGTTTAATATTTTTTTCTTTGATGAAATTTCATGTCTTCGATAGGAACTATTGAGTGCAATTTACTGATCGCTTCTCAGTCACAATAAACGAGCGAATTATTTATTTTTATTTTCTTTATGAGTGATCACAATATTTATTATCTAAAATAATAAAGATCAATTAAAGATAAGAGAGTTACGCCTAATATATAATGGGAGTAAAATATACTTCTAAGGAAGAATCCTTCCATTCTAGAGTTAAGTTTATTTATTCACAAAATTATAAACGATATATTGTTACAAAAATAAATTCTAACACTTACGGCTGTTTTTCCCAAACCCACTGACCAGCTGTTGAGTCAACATTTTGCTTCAACACTATTCAAATGCACAAATACGCTCTTCCCAACGAAATTCTCGATCAAATTTACGATCAATTTAGGTTATCGATTTTTGTGGATTATGTTCCCCTCAACAGTTATAAAAAGTGTCAACAGGGTGAACAAATGTCAGTGAAATGTCAAACGTCATTATTCATTCGCGATCTGTTTATCGCGAATAAAATATTGAATGACAAATATTTATTTCCGTTTTCGAATATCAAAACACGTTTTTTGTATGTTTGAAATAAAAATGAAGAGAACCTAACTTATTTTACTTATAGAAAAGTTTAATATTAAAAAATACGTCTATGAAACTGAGAGGGCACTATTTTATGGTCTACGAAAGTGGGCGGGCACTTCCAAAAACACATGGCACCTACGTAATTGGGCAGTCATAGTTCATAGTTGGCAACAAAAACAATTTCACTGTAAACCAAATATCACAAAGTATCTGTTGTGACCCCAATAAGTCATAATAATAATAAAGGTGACCATACCGACCATGCCAAGAGGGATAGCATGATAATTATTAATAACATGAAACAAAAATAAGTTAATTACAAAAAAGTTATTGATACAAGAAAATAATAGTAAATAAGAAATGATAAGTAAATACGATAGAATCACTAATATGAAAATTATAATACAATATGATGTTTATTTTTTTATATAAATGCATAAGGTGTATAAAATAATTTACAATATTTTATGTAAGTTATGCATACCTGTTGAAATAACTGTGCATAACTGACTAGTAGCTAACTAACTAACCATCGAGCCTTTCCCCCTCAAGGGTAGGCAGAGAGGACGGACCGCCAAACAACTCGATCTTGGCACACACTTCTTGCTTCTATCAGATTCATATAATAAATATTTTGAAAAATTGGCTAGCTGACAGAAACTATTTGTATTAGATAATTAGAAAATATTATTTTATGTACGATTTATTGTTGTCATTTACGATTTCTAAAAAATATATATTTTTTAAATTTTTTTGAGTAAGATTCTTACGAAATGTTAATGCTTTAAGTTTGTTACATATGTTTTTATTTTATATATATGTATATTGTAATTTAACCTTAACTGTAAATTTAGGATAAGGTTTTGAAAAACAAGGTCCCGTTAGACAAACTACTAAAAAGTAATTGGTTTTTAGTAGTTTGATTTGTTACCACATAATTTTGATCGCTGTTTTTAATAATAGATTATCTATATGCTTCAAAACCAAGTGGTTCCATCTTCAGGGTACAAAGTATATTAAAAATTAAATTACCGTTAATACCGAATTAGCTGCCACCTCCTTCTAATCACTTATTTTACAATTTAATTAATGGATTTTTTTAAAATTATTTTTTAATGTTGGTACCGTACGAGAGTCCCAATCGTCTTGATCCAGTTAGACTATGGTATTCCCATTAGGGTATGTTGTGAGGCTGAAGGCAGTGGGGGGGGGAGATGGGAAAATGGAAGTTGGGGGAGTACCTGCCTATTCAGATCTGGTCACCAAATACGTCTAAAGCCATTTCAAGCAACGTTTCGATTATATATACATGGATGTAATAATATTTTTTGTATACATTGTATCCTGACGTAGGATCGATTAATAATAATAATAATACTTGGACGATTTATATAGCGCCGTTTTATAGTACTGAAACATGTCGATCAGATCTTTCGAAATATGAATGTACTATGTTTATATCTTGTATGTGCCTTATTGTTGCATTTCTAGCATCACGTACTTTTTAGTCTTTCACAAATATTATGTATCATTCTTGATGTACCTTTATTTTCTATTAATTTAATTTATTCACTACTGTCGCTAGATGGCGGTGCACCGCAACTCAAACACGAGAAATCTTTCTCATTTCTTATAAAATAAATTTATACTTTTTTGTAATTAGCTATTATATTTGTACTATTAAATATTCTATATGTATTTATATTAAATAAAATAAATAAATAAATAAAATAAAAAATTTAGATAATTTATTATTACAAACAGTCGTCAAAATTAAATGTTAATTAATCCCTTTTTTAATGGACCATCTTTTTAGTGGATGATACGCTCTGCAAGTTCATTATGCAAATGAACGTAAAAAAAAGTGCTGGAAGTTTCTTTAAATAATGATTTTCAGATATCTGTACCCATTTTGTCTGTCCTAATAATATTTCTAATATGCGAGTATTATAGCCACACTGCCTCTGGATAGTGGGATTCTTGTGCAGTAAAATGAAAATATTAACTGGGACTTTATCACAAAATTGGGATATCGTTAAAAAAAGTGCTGAAAAAATTAAGATTATTTTTCTGATCTGATCATCATACTAAAAATGAATAATTTTCATTTATAATTATTGATTTTAAACGTTCTAAAATCGCACATTTCTAAACGGTTCGAACTGGGTACATCGTCAATATGACGTATAAAACGTTAATGGTTGGTAAAACAGCCGTCACCGGAACCCACCAACATTGACTGGCGTGACGTCAACAACGAAACACGTGCGAACAAAACGAAAAAACCTCTTTGACGACAATTCAAAAACATCGGTTTTAAAATTCTTGTAAAATATTATTGTCATTACCGCAATTTTCCGAATTAAAATACCCGATTTTCTCTGTGAATCGAAGATTACCTCATGTAATTTCACTGGTTTCTTGATTTGGTGGAACATCCACGTACCTATAAGGTTGCGTTACCACAGTTGTGTCGAGCGAAAGAGGACACCAAGTTAAAATACATGACAAAGACACTTATTACAAAGCGTTAATTTTTACACTAACTACAAAAATACAACGGTTTCTTCATTACCAAACTTACACATGAACATTGCCAGTTATCTTGGTTTTTAGATACATTTTTTTTCAACCTCACCCATCAAGGCTTTTCCCATAGCTTCACCTCCTCACCCACCGCTTAAAGCGCCGTCCTTCCGTTACCTGGGCTACTTAAGCAACTGCACTAAATCACACCCAAACCCAAGCAAAACAGCACCACTTAAAAAATACCACCCAAACATCCCACCATTAACCTAAATCCGACAAATAAAAGATCCCTTTTTACTCAACACTTCATTTCCGCAAGTCGAAATAAAAATTACCCCGATAAAATTTCCGCGCAACAAAAGCTTAAGTGAACAAAAGCAACAATCAAAATAAGTTCCACGCACAAAAGAGATCGTAACAATTGCATAGTACTTTTTTTACAACTTTATTTTGGTTCGACTTTTTGATGATTTTTTATAAGCTCGTGCAGTTTTTCTTAGTTTTCATCCGTTCATTGTAATCAAAACTGTCCATTCATAAAAATCTCAGTTACTTGCTTCTTTCCGCACGTTAATTATATTACCATTGTGAAATGTGAGGTGATGTTAGCAAAAAGCATTTAGAGATGGTTTGCCATCATGTCTAAAGACTTTTATTTTTTATTATTTATGTTTTCTTCTAAAGATGTTTAATTATTTTGTGACGTCATTACTTACTAAGAATAACTTTATTTCACAACTGTTTTTAATATATAAATATCAGTATAAGATAAATTAGAAAATATTAATATTCAGTTAAATATTATTAATGGACAAATATTTAAAAAAAATGCTATCTCGTAAATTTATTTTCACTTTAATAACTATATATTTAGAACATTATTATTATAAATTTTAATAATTATTTTATAAATCAATAATTACTTTATTTTAACCACTGTTTTTAATGTATAAATATATACATGTTTCACAAGCCCTTCATCGGGATAAACAATATACTAAAAATAATTACAAGGATAGACAAATAATCAGCAAATATAACGAATTAAAAATATAAACAAAAATTTAAAAAAGTGATGAAAGTTATTATTATTATTTGTTTTTATGCATTATTATTTTCTTGATTTTATTTATATTAAAAATAAAAATAATTTTTTCTAAAATTTCTAATATAAATTTATCGTTTTAAAATCATTTTTTCAATTATTTTTACATTTTTAATTACTTGCCTGCTTTCATCACTGATCGTTTATTTTTGTTTATGTTTGTAAATTATCGTTTTATATATTATCTGTTTATAATTGTCATTATTTTTATTATATTGTTTATCCCGGTGAGAAAAGCTTTGCTTCAGAAACATATAAAAATTTATAAATTCAAAATAGCGATGAAAAGAAAGTTCTTTTTATTAATTATATTACTTAATTTTTAATTTAAAGTTTTTTTTAATAACGTTCTTATTAAGTTCTACGAGTATTTTAGTTTTTATTATTTTGACAGCTGTTTCGGCATTCAAAGCCATTTTTAAACTGTGGCTATGCTACATTGCGAAAACATACTTATATAGCAAACAATGAAGTTATTAAATTAATTTTCTTCAAATTATGTAAGAAATTTTATGGAATTCTACAAATTAAACACAATAATAATTAATATATGTATGAAAACGTTTAAACTGGTTAATGTAACATTAAAATAGTTAAATTATGACGGTCTCCGTGGTTGATTGGTTACGATCCTTTGCTACTAATCCGAAGGTCGCGGGTTCAAATCTCAGCGTGCGGAAGTAAATTTTATATATAAATAAATGAATTAAAAATTACCTTTTAAACACCACTTTTTTAATATATACATATCAACAAGTTTTCAAAGTGAAGCTTTCCTCATCACGAATTACAGAATACTCGTACATACATTTAGTACTGTACTACATTGTTTAGAATACATATATTAAAAAAATGGTGTTTACAAAGTAATTTTTAATTCATTTATTAATAATGAGGCCACAATGTGAATAAAAATCTTTTGAAGAAATTGTAAATTTTATTTGATTAATTTGTGTTATTTAACAAATTATTCTTTAAAAATAATATGGAGTATATTTGAGGCATGTTCCAGAGTGGTAGATACTGTCAGTATCGCTCTGGTGAAAGATCATAACTCAGAATCGAAACGTTGTTTGAAATGGGTTTAACCGTATTTGGCAACTAGATCTGAATACCCAGGAACTTACCCAACTTCCTCTTCCCCATCTCTATCCCCTCCACATATCCATAGTCTCACTGGCTTCGGTTATCAGGGAGTAGTTGGGACTCTTCTGCGGTATTCGCAAAATAAAAACATATTTTCAGCTTGTCTCATCATTACCTTCGTCCGCTATTTAGGTTGTTAAAAAATTACTGGTCCTCATAATATTGTTAGTTCCATACTTTAGTTGTTAAATGTGAACAAAAAATTGACAAGGAGTGTTAAAATCTACATGTTTTTAATTTCTTTTAAAAGCTATAATTGCAAAAAAAATCTACTTTTTCGATGAAAAATATTATAGTACGAGGTACCTAGCGACTGATCGCTAACCGTCGTGTCACAGAAGATGTGTGCAATTTGTTTGAACGGCGGGTCGTGTGAATCGACCTTTATAATATGATGACGCCACTTCACGTAAGAGACGTCCGTGCAAAGCGGCCAAGTGGTCACATCGGGCCACGAGATACCATCACGCGAGCTCTCCGGAGGGGTAGGCGGAAGCGGACAGTACCCAAACTTTCCCACAATAGACTAGCTAGAATACCACAACCAAACGATTATAGAGCGGTGCTCTTTATAAATGAATGTAAAACTGTATAATATATATATATATATATATATATATTGATGACAAATTTACCGACTGGGGTCAGTTGCAAACTGGCAACCTTGATAATGTTTAGGCACTGTTGCAACTCGCACAGATGTATTACATCGGAGCCCAGATGAACGGTGTTAAAGGTAGATCAACAAAGGTCATTCAAATCTTACTAGATCAACATACTACGGGAAGAGGTGATTATATATATATTCATTAAACCATTTATTTTTATTTTGTGAGTACCGCAATAGTGTCCCAACTGCACCCAACCGTCTGAAGTCAATTATACTATATCATCCCCAATCAGGGTTGTTGTTGTATGTTGTGAGGCTGGAGGTACTGGGGAGGGGAAGGATACAGGATATATAGGAAGGTGGGGAAGTACCTCGCTAATTAGATCTGATCACCAAACATGGCTTGAGCCATTTCACACAACGTATAGATTCTGAATGGTCGTCTTTCACTACGGCGATACTGAAAGTATCTTCCACTCCTTAACGTGCTGCAAATATACTAACTGTAACCACTCGACCACGGCCACGGAGGCCGTCAAAATATTATTATTATGTTTAATTTTTTTTGTGAATGGTGATGAAATCAATGAAATAACCCTAATCTGGGACACCAGGGCATATGTAGGTATCGAAGGCAACGAGCGGGTTGACGGACTACCAAGAAAAGGGGAAGAAGCACCGCATGAGAGATCCGAGTCTTCCATAGGAGTGGCAGCTTGCCATACCACACTACGTATCGAAAGATGATTTAAATCCCAGCAGTGGAAGGAATGGGAGAGGACACCTGGAATGAGATAATCCAAAGTATTCATAAACGGACCCAACCCCAGATGAACTAGGACTAACCCAGAACTACTCAAAATGGACAGAAAATCACTGAGGGAACTGGTGGGACTACTAACGGGACACTGCCACCTCAGAAGACACATGCGGCTGTTGGGAGTAGAAAACAACAATAGACGTAGGAAATGTGAAGAGGATGAACAGACTCCAATTCACATATGGTGCCAATATTCTGCTTTAATGGGAAGAAGGCTCAGCTACCTGGGAAGACATATTGTGGAACCAAGAGAGCCGAATATCCAATGAAAACCCGGTGAACTTTATCAAAAAGACCGGGTCACTGTCAAAAGAATAAGATAAAATGGGAGATAGCACAATGGGCTTATGGCCTGCGTGCTCATGGGAGTTACTCAAACCGTCTTCGTACCATTAAATACATTTACTGCTCTAATAAGACTCTTTTGCTACAACCGGGAATTTAGTGCCATCGGCGACATACGAGTATATTGACTTTACTTGTAATTTTTTAAACGTTATTAGTGAATAACATTATTTCTTTCCAGACTTGCAAAATAAGTCAATAGATGTCTCGTATAAATAAAAATCGGGTAGGTATATCCGAGACTTTATTCTAGATAGGTAGAGGTCTTGGTTTTGAGTCCCAGATGCGACTGAAATCTTTTTAATTTCTGGTGTTTTTTCGGTTTCGTGGTTCATTTGGGACGTGTTAATATTATTTTCTTCAACGATTAAAAAAAATAACATTATTGTTTAGTTTTGAATCTTTTCAAATGCATACACAATTAATTTACATATTACCTAACCATACAAATTCATACACCGTGAATCATGAGTTAGTTGTGTGCCATTCTATTCAGCCAGCCCTGTGGGAAAATTGAATTATTACTTTAATTTGAAGGAATCCGCAATCCCAATACAAAGCCTAGCGCGTTGACATTTACGCTTTACAAGTCACAAGTTCGAACCAAAAGCATATTTTTTTCAAAGGATGCTAGTTAAAAAAGCAAACAACCTTGAAAAATAACATATTTTGCCTTCATGTCAGCAAATTATTTGTTACGAGTATGTTATTATGAGAAAAGTAACACTGTCAAGAAACAGGCGATGCGATATACGACGCACTCGCAGACACGGGACGGGGAATAGTTCAGCATGATTATATGTAAGTGATAAGGTAATGATTTGCATTTGTCATGTATTCCGCTGCCCTCTGATGTCAACTAGGTTATGCTAGGATTTTAAATATAAGTTTCCAAGGTTTTATTTTATTAAGCTGAAAATTCATCCACATACAAAAAATCCACATTAATATTTTATTTAAAAACCGAATTTCAATATACTCAATAGGGGGATTATCAGTGGCGTGCATCACTCTATGACTAAGGGTAGGCTACAGATCTTTAGATTATAATTACGTTGAAAAAATTGATAATCTTGACATAGAACGTTTTGATTATCATTTTCTGTTAATGGTTGAAAAAATTAATTAAAATTTAAAAAATATTAAATAACAAAAATTGAAGATTTATTGTGTTACGTATAATTTTTAGAGCTGTTTTTAATTTAAAAAATAATTATATCTATCATGGTAATAAAAATGAAAATAATTCGTTAAAAGATTTTCATTAAAAGCACCTATATAAATATCACACTTAATCATAATTACCCAGCAGATTTTTTTTTTAAATAACCCGTGTTACAAATTAAATAATGATAGTTATTATTAAAATTGAAATCTGAATTGCTTTTCTTATAAATTTGAAGAAATTTTATGTCACAACTTTTTTCCAGGGTAGGTAGAGCTTTTCAGCCTTCGTGGACTGCCCGTCACTGCTACTGATACCAAGATTGTTTTGGTAAAATCAAATTAACAACCGCTAACGAGCGTTTTCTTTCTTAAGACACAGTAAATAAAGGAAGTGTCTAATTTTAAAGCACAATTCCGTAGCACTTTCATTATTGCATGTGCATAGGTACCGCTAATAGGTCTGTTGTAATTCTCCCCCTTTCTTATAAACGACACGTGTAACGGAAAGTGAAGTTATAACAGAGCTCTCAGGGGCAGGATCATAAATAATACTTTGAACGTAAAAATACATTTAAAAAACCGTCCATCTTTGCAAAACGGCCGCGCCGCGTCACGCCTAACCGCTCCTCAGAGAGAAAAGTCTTTTCCCACACAAATTAAATAAATACATTTGAGTGTTGGCTCTTTGCGAAGCATCAACCATCAACTGCATACGTGACTGGTCTAATTGGGAGAGTGCTGTACCTGTACCTGTTCATCCCGCTGCTCTCTGCTCCCCTGGTACTGGTACCTATGGAACTAGATGCTGGGCGCGAGGTGCTAGGAACTCTGGTGGGACATAACTTATATTACAAGTCGCCTGGGCACGAATACTTCTAATTATGTTAAACGCTGGATGGCCGTTGATCATGCAATGTGCAATTTCGTGATATTGTGTCATTGAGTATTAGAAGAAGTGGCCAAGGAGTGTACAAATAATTGGTTCTTGTTTACTTTGACAAAAGATGTGAGGCTAATAGAAGTCCGCAATGTGGCATTTTCACATATATAGGTACCGTTGAAAATATGTGGAAGATTTAAAGTTAATATTTCTGGTTACGATTATAGTACCAAAAATGTGTAGTCTTAATATTTTCTTCATTTCAAAACTATCTAAAATAGCACATCCCGAATTGGTTCGAACTGACTACAGCGTCAGTATGATGTACACAACGCTACTGGCTGTAAGGCGGTTGTCACCGACATTGGTCGGCGTGATGTCAACAACGTCATATTTACAAAACAAAACGAGCGTGTCGTTTTAGCGGCATATCAAAACTGGCATATTTTAAATCGTTTTAGAAAAATTTATCTTAAACTTGAAAATAAAATATAAATGCCATCGATACCGTAGTGTTCTTCTTAATTTTTGTAGATAATGAAATAAAAAAAACTTTGAAATTACCCTATTGTGTGCGAATACCAATCCTGATGGAGGTAAGGATTGGGACAAACAGAGAAGGGATGAAAGTAGACTGGATTGTATAGAAATATAATCCTTTGGAGAATATCAATTTCTGTATGGATGACAAAAAAAGCAGGTAACTCAAAAGATTAAGTTTTACCTGACTTATATACCCTGGAAGTTATAAATTAGTGCCATATTGAACAATATATTAAAAAATGCTTGAAAACGCATACTTTGTTTACAAATACATATGCACTTAAGAATACGTTTAAACATCGAAATTGATCTTCTGCAAAATCATTTAAAGTGAGTTACTGCCTTATTCCTTGGAACAGTCGAAATGCGGTAAAACCATGACAATGTTTGACGATCTCGGTGGTTGAGTGGTTACGATCCTTAGCTATCGACTTGGCAAGACATAATAGCACTTGTACACATTTTATTTATTATTTACAATTGTTTAAAGATTTTGAATTGTTCTTGGATATTAAACAATGTTATATATTTTGTATTATGTTACATAACATATAAATGTATCTACGTAATATAAAAATAATAAAATTTCGGAAAAAAAAATATTTGAACTAATATTTTCTTCTCCCTGATTTGCCCTTTGTAAATTGCTTCAGTAACCTATTAATTCATACATTTCATACTGCTTTCTGATCTTCTGATCTGCCTTAACCCCATCTCCCATTTCTCATTATCAACACGGGTCCGTTTGACCTCAGGTTGGAAAAGCAGTCTATTTATTTGAGAAATTAACTTAACTCATACCTCAATAGCACATCCGTTCCTTACTTTTCTCGTGTCTCGTGATAAATTCGTCGAGGTTCATAATAAAACGAAGCGATCACGTTTGGCGTTTACATTAGGAGGCAAAGCAGTGCTTGTATTCAGACGGAACGGTAAGATCTTCACAGCGGAACGAGAACGCTGTTCCGGTTTGTGAAAATCTTTGACTAAACGGACATGTATGGTGAAATCCTGCATTACTGAGTAGTTATTCATATGCTGTTTTTTCACGGACAATTTTCTTCCGTTTGTTTGACTTAGATGAAATGGGCATACATTTTTTTCAACGATAAATTTATTTATTTCTCAAAAATCACTGTGGAGTCAAATTTATTAAATTAATAACAATTCTCTTTTTTTTTAAAACCACTGTATTTAATAAATATTATTTTTTTATGTGAAGTCCCAACTGCTCCCAACCGTCTGGAGCCAGTTAGACCATGGCATCCCCAATTGGGGAATGTTGTGAGGCTGAAGGTGTTGGGGAGGGGAAGGAGAACCAGAAGTGGAAGATGGGGAAATATCCGGCTATTCAAATCTGGTCAACAAATACGGCTAAAAGCCATTTCAAGCAACGTTTCAATTCTAAATGGTGGTCTTTCACCAGGGTGATACTTAGAGTATCTTCCACTCGTGCGCAAATACACTTTATATTATTTTTAAATTAATTAATTGTGAAGCAACAAAAATTAATTAAATAAAATTTACTTGCGCACGCCGGGATTTGAACCCGCGACCTTCGGATTCGTAGTCGAGAGCTTTACATGTTTCAGAAGCAAAAATCGTCTCGTCAGGATAAACAATATATCTACTTGATTTGCTTCTGAAACACTTAGATATTTACATATTAAATACAGTGGTTTTAAACAAAGTCATTTTTATCAATTTAAAAAAAAATTATACGGTTTTTTAAATGTCTTGTAAATACGCTAGAAGAGGTGAGAAAGGTTCAATAAAAGCATTGAGCAATGAATATATACTTGAGCAAAGGAATAATACATGACTTGTAATCATCTAAAATCTCATTTCAAGACCCCAGAACTCACTGCTTTGAAAATTACATTAGAGTTCATAAAAAATATTGTCTGCTTTATCACTTTATTTATATTTGAAATAAATCAGCTTGAGAATAAATTCTAATCTGAACGAAAGCTTTGGTCGTGTCATGATAAATAATTATAACCTGCGGGCACTGTTACTCATTTGAAATTATTCTTACGATGGTCCTCACTTTGCCATCCTTGAGATGATAAATGCAATATAGCACATTAATAATGCATAACGTCTCCACTGCATTCTTTGGGTTTCCGGAAAATGTAAGACCTCTTCCTGGCCTTTAAAGGTTGCGTCCCCGTTTGCCGCATTGTTATCTCATTTGGCTTCGGAGGCCTGCCTTACTCTGTTTGTCCTACTCACTTAGTTCCTAGTTCGGTATGATTATTTGCAAATTCTCGATAAGCAGATTTTTAAGAAATCTCCCCTCGAGATATTTTATTTTAATTTTGAAAATTTTTGTTCCAATGGTATACCTCCTCTGTTATTTTTTTAAGCTTACATGTTAAATTATCACCAACGTAAATGAGTACTGAGAATGCTTAAAGTCAAGTAGTTTTTGGTTACATCTATAAACAATGATGCCAGTGACTTTGAAAAATCAAACTATTCGACCACTGCGTTCAAGATTGACTCAATTTAGTGACAGTCATTCATCCAATTGGGTGTATTTTTCACTCAGTAGTAAGTAAACTGTTGATAATATAAACTATGTAATTCTATGGATTTACTTCAAGCTAAGCATAGAAATATCAAATTCAAGTCCGCGTAGATTTTCGCAAGTATGCGAACTGTTTTTTCGTATCGCCTTTTTCCATTATTTAGACTAAAATGATCATTTCGAATTGCTTTATTATGTGTACAAGATGCGAACAGATTTAAATTGTTTCTTGAAAGTTCTCCCAAGCTTCATCTATCCATTTTTATCACTTTCTTTGTTTGCTTTCACGACACAAAATTCCTTATATTTGGAAATTTTGTCCAAAAAGTGTAGTGTGTACTCCCACTGTCTCCGTGCAATTGAGCTTCGTCAAAAATTACAATATTCTACTTGATAGTAGAATATTATATATATATATTTTTTGTAGAAAGCAATCACTTTGTAGTTTGACAATTTATCATATTAAATGAACATTTTGTTTTGAACAACTAATTTATTTCAATTTATTTGCCAACCGATTTCGCTTGAATCAAGCAAAACCTTTAATAAAATGAAAAACTAAAATTTAAACTGTAAAATTTAATAATATATTCTTGATGGCAGAAAGATAGAATAACGAAATTATTGTAATGTTTAATGAAGTGCCTTTTATCCCGCAGGTGATTACCGTAGTTGGGAGTTAGTGAGATGCATCAAAGGATAACCGCTAAGTGTTAAGTAGAAACGAACTCAGCAGTAATTTGTAGTATTACCAAAGCATCAATCATGAGATAATATGACTGGGAAAGAGGTTCGGGGATCACGCTGCGATTCCTGATTAACTATCTGCATTTTATGCCACATAGGGAGGAAAGAATGATCGATTTCACTTTCAAAGACTCAAAAGCAATTTTTGTAAACTCCAGAAAATCAGTTCGTTCAGTAGTAGTCAACCGGTAATAACACTAGCAGCAGGATCCCACAAGGACCCTTTGTGGGGCCTCGCCTAATTCCGCCTAAAAATTTTCAGATGACAACGAAAATGGCGAGTCAATAAATCACATTGTGAGCCTTATGGTGTCCAACTTTGGACATAAAACCTGGAACACTTTAGATCGTGAAAGTAAACAATCTTCATGCGTTAATGCATTTTCATTCTCTTTTCCTCGTATGCTTTCGGACCAATACAGCTTTGACAAGGCACCTCCAGGCGTCACTATCTTCTACTTCTTCGGTGGTCATATAATTTGGCTTTTAAGAATTTTCTCCTATTTGTTCTAAACATCAAAGTGTGACTAATTTAATATTTACTAAAACCATAATAATAATATGTTGTCCACGCTCGTCGAGCGCACACTCTGAGCTCGCACATCCTGGCCGCAGCGGATAGTGCATTAGGCGGCATGGCCGATGAATAATTGATAGTTCTATAGAAACTCACGCGAGATCACGAAGCCATCTTGTGATGTTGCCCAACGCGGCGATAATGTGCGAAATCCGATGGAAATCGGCCAGATGACTGTGTAATTACCTGGAGATGTGCATAGGGTAATGGAGAACGGGGTGATGTAAGGAAGATGAAAGCCGAATTCTTGCACCAACCAAGCAAAAATGGACATTAGGAGTTATTGCTCATGCCAGTGGCGATGAGAGTGAAAGGAAATCATATTGAAGGATAAAGAGATGAGCACATCGGCAAAATTTTCTGTATTTTCTTGGTAGGAAAACAGTTCACGGAGTCAGTGAGACTATATCTATGTTCTATTGAAAGCAACCGACAAAAATGCACATATATCTACACGAACAAAGCAAACTTCGATGGAAGTGATACGTCGCTTAGAGAATGGACAAGACTATAGATAGGCAGATATCGCTTTCAGTGGTACCTAAGAAAAGCCAAGACTGCCCTAAAAGCAGCTAAAAGGATAAGTAAAGATAAATGATAAATGTGGAAGTAGCCAGGGAAATCTTATATCCAACTGTAAAAAAATATCTAGAACTGATAGTAAAGTAGATATACGCGGTACAGAAAGGAAGAAATTGGAAGAGTAACAAGTAAATACTTTCAAATAGGCAACAAAAATTAGGTACCAAATATAAATACCGCTTATGGTATAATATCTGAAGCAACAAAAACTTCACAACGGTGAGCTCTAGCGTCGCAAAATTTGCACAACGTTATTAGTGTTGAAATTATAGGGAAATGCAACTATTTTCAATACATTAATTATTAATTGTTTTTGTTTTTAATTCGTAGAACTCCATTTAGTTTTTAAATTGAAAAGATTGAAAAAGTTTGAAAATGGCCTTAAACGCCGAAACAGCTGTCACAATAATAAAAACTAAAAATACTTGCAGAACTTAATAATTACATTATTAAGTTTTGATTTAAATAAAATTTAAAAAAAAATTAATTTCAATACGTAATGTAATTTCCACCATACTCTATGAAGTTTTTAAATAATTATTCGATCACCAAAATACAACAAAACGTAATTGGGTTAACTTCTTGTTCAATAAGTAAAAATCAGTTCCACTACCAAACCAAGTACAACAGAAACAGCATTAGTTATTAGCAATCTTTATATACCACTCCGTGCCAAAACACTCAATAAATGTTCTTTCGGTCAAAGTAGCCGCCTTGTATTCTGAAAACAAAGACGTAATGATGCAATATTATGCAGTGCAGTTATTTATTAATGGTCACATATTCCAACACGGCCGGGAACATCTTCATTGCGCTAATGTTGTATGTGGCTGTCCGATTTTCTCACAGTATATAACCCGATTCACGTTCGTGTTATTCGTAAATCAATTTCGCAAATGATAACGGGGTTATTATGGAATAGACTCAATAGACCGTCTTACCAGGTAGCGCAATGGGTTAAATGTAACAACACCTGATTTAAATGTTAAATATTTTATTTCAGTGTTCTCTCTTTATTTTCTTTTACTTTTGTTCATAAATCACGAGTATCATTCTTCATAAATTGTTGATATAATTGGCATTTTTAATCCTGCATAGTGTTCCGTAGAACATCTTATCAGAAATTCACCGCTACCGGTCAGGTAAATTTTTAATGCATTTTTGTCTACTTCCTCATCTATCAATCCTTTTCAGGGGTATCATTTGGGAACTTGAAGTTATTGATCGCTCCTCTTGTCACAAAAAAACATGGTTTTGTCATTTAAAATTTTGTGAAATTTTTCAATATTGGTCTTTGATCAAATTATTGACCATAAAAGCAGTATTAACATTAGTTTATTCATTCATCGACATGGGCAGGTGGTTATTACGTGATTTCGGAGAGGACGAAGAAGTCAGAGAGGTTCCAGATGACACGATCGATTGAATGAAATTTTAGAGTTGGCCCATGAAGAGACACATGGGTGTGAGTAGAATTGGGGGCGTGTGTTTTTTTCTGCATACCTTCATATAAAACCAGCAAGAGTTCGTAAATAATATCGATATTCAAGTAAAATAAGATTCAAATTTGAAATTTTAGCAATCAGAAAAAGCGTTAAGAGTGAAATAAATTTAATAAATAATCAATTTTTTTTTTAAATAGCTATCTCTTGAATTTATTTTCATATTAATATCACTAGATTAATTGTTTTTCTGTTTAATTCGTAGAACTCCATTTATTTTTTTTTAAATTTAATGTAAATCAAAATTAATAATGTTATTATTAAGTTCTGCAAGTATTTTAAGTTGTTATTATTGTGACAGCTGTTCCGGAGTTTAAGGCCATTTTCAAACTGTGGTTAATCCATATTCCGACGACTTATTTATTAATTTACCCCCACTCCTTAACCGCTAATAAATCATTACCCATCCATCCAAATTCTAAAAGAGTGGGGGTAAATTAAATCATATAAATAAGTCGTCGCAATGTGGATTAACCACATTTTGAAAAATGGCCTTAAACGACGAAACAGCTGTCACAATAATAACAACTAAAATTACTTTCAGAACTTAATAATAACATTATTAAATTTGATTTACATTAAATTTAAAAAAAAATTAATATTACTAATAATTTTTTTTTTTATTCCTAATGTAAATTTGTTATTCAATGTTTTAGGGTAAATTTTTTAAATGTTTGTGATTAATTACTTACCACGTTAATCAATTTTTGTTTACGTTTATGATTTGTCTATTCTTGCGTTATTGTGTTCTAATTTTTACCATTTGTCTATACTTGACATTTTATATACTATTTTTAGTATTCTATAAATTTTCGATGAATATGATGTATTAATAAAGTAGTGAATACAAACTAAAATGTTTAATTTATTTATTAAAATAAGGTTCATTTAAGTCTGATGTCTTTTAGTCACTAGCTGCTAATAAAGGCAGTAGTTGACGACATACGAAGCCATTTGTTCCCGTGGGCAAATCATAACAGTAACAATTGAGAGATATTAATCAAAAGAATACATTCAGCTAAATATATATTTACTTTGATAACCATCTGAGCTTAAGCATGTAGTGACAGACAAGGTAACTGTGCCTTCATTCAATTATTTACCTCCGGCAAACAATGAATGGAAGTACTCTAATATTATGCTGTGAGAATTTCTTGATAGGTTTTGCCAAAAAAAACTCAACGCAAAATATGTAAGTCATTGGTTGATCTTCTTTCATGATAAGTTAATGAAATGAACCTAGATATATTAGAAATAGGTAAAAGGTAACAATATTAAGCATTACAAATTGAAAGGGGCAACTGGAATAATATTTGGGTAAATTTTCGAAAAAAAAAAGAAAGAAGGGATTTTTGGATAAGGAGAATATGAAATATTTGTAGCGAGGCAAATGAAACAGGGAAAATAGAAAAATAAAGAATAAAATGATTAAGGAGAAATGAGAAAAAAAAGGAAAAAATAAAATAAAAAGGAATGAAGGAAAATGTGGTTAAAGAGGAATTTGGCAAAATGGACAGATTGAAAAGGAACAAAACATATTTTTAAATTAAACAAAAAAATTCCACAAGTTGCAGGTAAAGGAGTAAACGCACCGATCTACATTACGGTGGTAAAGGCCGATTCACACGTTCGCCGGCCAGCCGGGCAGGTTGGTACATAATACTCTATCCGTGTTGCGAACAGATAAGCGGGCCGCGCCAACTAACGGCTAACGGCCGGCACGAAGTCCCGTCCAGGACATCGCGAAGGGACCGTGTAAATTATGCTTTATAATCCGTGCCCTAAGTCGCTTGCGCAACCAAAGTGCCGCTTTCGTCATCCGAGCGCCGCGGCTCATTTATTGCCTTTTTTCAGATTGTCGTCACGAATGAGGATGCCGGCGCAAATTAATGAAGCGGGCATCTCGCTCTGCCCTCATGAGTGAGAGATAATCACCAAATAGTTCAGCACAGGTTCAAATAGACTTCGACTTCGAAAAAGGATTAGTTCGATTTAGTTTTTGTGAAAAGTTTTTGAGATCTCTGAGACGAATGTGGGTAAAATCATGTATGATCGTGTGAAAAATGTTGAGATTCGTAAAGAATGCAAGGCTGATGTAAGCGTAGTGATCAAGATTAAGAAAGGGACGCTTATACAAATCATTCAACTATGATGATGGCATGTATAGCGAATGAACGAAGAAAGACATGGCAGGATCGAGTGAACCAAATACTTGAGTCGGGCCATGTCAGAAGTCGGAATAACAGAAGAGAATGTATGAGACGTTGTATGAAAGTGAATTAAGAAAGAAGTGTATGCCAAGATCGAGTTGTTTGGCGGTCGGTCCTCTCTGCCTACCCCTGCGGCGAAACGGCCTGATGGTTAGTTAGTTAGTTAGAAAAGTTTTCTTTATACGATGAACACAAATGAGTCGGATTTTCTCAGCCATCAGTGAAACCACTATTTTCGAATAATCTTCAATAAGAATCGGTTAGCATTTTGTATACCAAAAAATATGCGATAAATAAAATGAAGCTTTTTCTACAGTTTTTCTTGAGTAGAATCAAAATAAAATTTCTTCTCTATATAGAAAAATTAATGTTTGTCTGTCGGTGATTTTCAAAAGAAGGTTTAGAGAGTAGTTTGAATGAAATCCAATATGTAAAACTGTTGCTATAATGTTTTAAAATCAGTATGAAAAATATTGAACCCGCCATGTTGTATTGAAGTTAGCCCATAGGTATACCACTCTGGTTAGCCATAGATTACATATTCAAAAGAAGAAGGTTTGTTTTTTAGAATATTTTCAAAATGGAAAACACAAGTAGGTACCTACTAAATAACTTTATTACTTGGGTATATTTAAAAAAACTAAATGTTTGAAATGAAATAAATTTTAAAATTAATGTTTCTTTGTTTACATATGGTAATAGTTTTCAAGAAGCCTTACTTTCACTGTCAAAACAATTATAGCACCCAAACGACAAGCAAGAATTCACAACTTCATAACTTTATTCCAAATCCCGAGCAAGGCCGGGTACACATCAGCTAGTTTACTATAAAAAGTTCATTGAAACTTCTCTAGGAGTTGTCAGATCACAACGACAGAGGGTTGATTTGTCATATATAATACGTAACAAGATTTTTCATGGTCGTCTTTGGACTAATGTAAGTCCTTATGGTGGACCTTAAAATCGTTCCAAATTGGAGAACATGTTTGAAAAATTCATATAAATTTCATCCTTGTCGCACAAATCGGCTTGATTTCATTCCTCAATACTATTATATTCGAACTATTATATTTGACTATTATTCAGTAATTCTGAATGACCCACAAATTTACCCTTTTTTCATAAATTATTCAGATTAAATTTTCTGGAACAACTAGAGATAATCAAACGAACAAATGATCCGAATATAATGTTAATAAATAAAATTAGAAAAATTATCTCTTCCCCATTTAGAATTTTTAAGAAATCTAAACAATATAATTCTTTAAATTAATTCAGTGATTTACCACCAACATTTAAATTCATTGCCATTGATAGCATTCACGGCATTATAAAATAATTAAGAAAAATCCGCCACCATTAAAAACGGGGAAAACATTCGTCAAGTGTAAGTTCATCACAAAGAATTATAATCATCACAATTATTTTCTGAATAAATCGGTTTTTGCTAAAAATATCAATAAATCATTTCGAACACCATAAGAAAAATTGCGTTGGGGCAAATAAAATCATATATGTAAGTTTGAAGGCCGTCACTTGTCACAATAATAAAAATATTGTCGCAGAACTTAATAATAGCATTATTAAAATTTAGTTACTTAAATTATTATTTTTATTTAATAGAGTTTTTCGAAATGAAAACAATATCAATTAACGAATACAAGTGTGTAAGCATTTATTTCCAGATATTGCATCTGAATACCATGTGAACCATTTGTTACATGTTATACATGATCAAATTAATCCACTACGTGTGAAATCTTATAATTAATGGGTTGATAAATTCTATTTATTAAACCAAGGTATATCACGAAATCATTAAGTACAATTTGATATTCATTAGCGTAGTTATAGGTATAAAAAAAATTCTTCGTGATAAATTTAACTAAATGTGGTATCTATTTCGACGTAGGAATTCATTTCCAAAAAGGGCCACATCAATTTTGGACAAAATTTCCATGTACGCATTATTCTTTTGATTCGTTGATATAAAAAGACAACCTCCCAAGACAATTGAGTAGGCATTGAAAGGATATTGAGACGCTATTGAAGCCTGGTTGCTAGCCCGCCTACCATCCGGCCACGGTAGCAGTTAACATGGGCGCAACAGTTAATAGGCCGGGCCCGGGCCGCGGGGTCAGGCCCGCACTAGTTGGATGTTGTCACAGCGCCCACGTGACCTGAGCCAGCGCCGCAGCGGCCGGGTCAGGAGATGAGCCAGCCAGTAGCGAGTAGCTGGTAGCAGAAAGCCAGCCATGGGAATCCCATGAGGCTAACAAACGAGGATCCACATTGAGATATCTGGTTCCTCGAAGACACGGAGTCGTGGAGATGGTAGGTGTGGCGCAGGGGAAGCCAACTTTACCACATTATATATCAAGAAAGTAATGCCTTATGACGACTATTACTATCTCTAAATAAAGAAATAAACAAACAATCATTTAAAAATATTTTTTTTCCGAGCATTTATTTTATTTAAATATATTTAAATAATAAATTTCCTAATTAGGTAACTACTTGTGTTTTCCGTTTTGAAAAATATTTTACATAGTCTTCTTCTTTTAAATATGTAATCTGTGGCTAACCAGAGTATTGGCTAACCTCAATACAACAAGGCGACTTCAACATTTTTCATACTAATTTTAAAATGTTATAGCAACACTTTCAAAAATTAGATTTCATTCAAACTACTCTCTAAGCCTTTTCGGCACCAATAAGAACTTAAATGTGGAATTTTCAGCGAAACTGGTTTTATTCGTTATTATTATTTTCGAGAAAATCGAGAACACACAGACAAACAATCTTTTTTATAATAGTTTTTCCGTCAGGCTCCGTTATTACAATACTCTTTTTTAGATTGAAAGTACTTAAAAAAACAATATGGTGTCTTTAAAACTTATTTTTTTTACAATCTTTTTAAATTGAAATAAAAAAAAAAACAAAACAAAAAACAAATTGAGACGAACGTGTCACTGACGTCTTGTGCGATACAGACAGCATTAATTTTTAGTGCACCGAAATTACCAATTGAATTCGGAAAATTTGCATTCATTGAACGCCGGCGTTTCCTATCAGCAATGTCAAAAAACCATTCTGGGAAACTACTAACAATAGTAGATACGCACAATTTTTATATATACGAGTATATAAATAAATTATCTGGTAAGACTGTACATTTTACAAAAAAACATCATTTTGCAAACGAATAAAGGAGTGTTAGCAGGAATAATTGAGGCGAATATGAATGGAAGAAGAAATCGAGGACGCCCTAGGAAGACATGGCAGAATCAAATGCTTGAGTCGGGCCATGTCAGAAATCAGAATAACAGAAGAGAACGATATATGAATGTTAATGAAGCGAGAAGTGTATGCCAAGATCAAGTTGTTTGGCGGGCCGTCCTCTCTGCCTACCCCTGCGGCGAAACGGCGTGATGGTCATTTAGTTAGTTAGTTCAATAATTAGATTTAATAAGTTAAAATTTCTCGTAACTTGAGAAATTCTTTTTAATTACAATTTTAAATGTTGCCGATATATGCAATTGGTCAGCCATGCATGTGTGTACCCACATAATCTAGTAGCAAAAGCCGCAGTACGACAGAACTAGGAAGAAGCTGTGCCCGACGAGGTAGGTAGTACTAGGTAGGTGTAGGTAGACAGTAGGCAGTAGGTGAAGGGAGAAGGTATATTAGCAGAAGTACTGAAGTTACGGAAGGCCTAGAGAAGGATGGCTAGAACTAATAATATACTCGGTGGGTCAATAAAAACTTCACAGGTTTTAATGTATTAGAAATTTTGTCTTTCTTTCGTCGCGTTGTGGAAAAAAAATTGATTAAAGTGTTTCAAATTTAATGTTTTTATGACTCTTAGATCCAATCTTCAGAACCTTACGTAATAATCAACGAAGTTACCCCAATATTCAAAATATACAAATGTTTTCATTATAGTGAAGAATTGGTTGTTTAACATATTTTAAAAAAAAAGAGATAGCTATTCCTTAGATGTAGGTTCAGAATTTTCAGAACCCCTATATAATTTTTAAATAGTAAAAAAAAGGTATTATTTCATCTTATTCTATTGAGCAGATGGTTTTCTCGTGGTTGTTCTATTGAAAGACTGGTATTCACATCCTTGCTTTATGTGACTTAATAACTTCAGATACCTACTCACCTCATACTACCCACCAGTCTATTAATGTTCTTCTTTATATATATATACTATTTTTCTTGTTCTTTCATTTGTATAAAATCATCCACATACATTTGAACTAGAACAACCCCCCATTCCTTTCCACACCCCATAACAAATTACATGTAACGTTTAAATACACATTTTTATTTTGTACAATAATCGATTTTAATTTTTTTTTTTTTTTTGATTTCTTCGAAAATCAATAGACTAGATTCCCTCATATATAATAATACATAAATGGTAACATGTAAATGGTCAAATTTAAGTCACTTATTAATTAATTAATTTTTTGTGTAAAATGTTGTTCATTCAAATAAAATAAAAAAAATATTTTTCGGATAAAGCGTCCAGAAGCTAGCAGTCCACAATGCAGTACTGATAACAACCCTGGTATATGGCAGCGAGAGATGGAACTGACAGAGGAAGGATGAAGGTACATTAAATGTTATAGAAATGAGATCTCTAGGGCGAATGTGTGATAAAACCATGATCGTGTGAAAAATGTTGAAATTCGTAAATAATGGAAGGCTGACGTAAGCATAATTAGTACTATTAAGAAGGGGACGCTTAGATAAAGCAAATAAACAATGAAAAAAGTGTAAGGAGAATATATGAGGTGAATTTGAATGGAAGAAGAAGCCGGTGACGCCCAAGGAAGACATAACAGTCAAAAGTCGGAATAACGGAAGAGAATGTATGGGACGATCTATTAATGTGAATGAAGCAAAAAGTGTGTGCCAAGATCGAGTTGTTTGGCGGTCCGTCCTCTTTGCCTACCCTTGCGTGTATATATATATTCTGAAAGTGCTGTTTAAATTTAGCCACCGTACGCAACGGGAGATTCGCTGGTCTCTAGTCGGTAGCGTCTTCGCCTTGTGTCTGACAGATCACGAAATAGTTTCGTTCTGCTCGATCTGTATGCAGTCGTCTTGTTCATGTGACCCGCTTGATTTGTGAGGGTATCATATGACTGTTGCATGTGCAATATGTGCAATATGTGCAATATGTACGATGTGTGCATGTATGAAGGCAATAAATCCAGCGCACACATGTTGGAGGCACTTCGCTTTGTGCAAATGTCCAAAAAGCAGTCCGCAAATATTTACCATGATTATACCATGGTGATAATAGCCATACTGCTCCATATATTATTGTAAAGCATTCATTAGAGGTATTATTACATGTTTCAATTTGTTGATGTTTATATTTGCTCGCTCAACTGTTGGTAAGTACTAAAGTAATTTCGGTATTAGAATCGTGGTCACCTTGAGCATAAAAAATATTTTTTGCTTTTTTGCAGCTTATTTGAAAATCACTTTCTTGAAAAAGTCGTATGTTAGGAAATTATGTATTTTTTAAATTTATTTATTATTAATTTTTTTTTAAATTTTCTAATAACTATTATTTCGAATTTAAAGAACGGTTATTTATAAAAAAAATGTCCTGGGTAGTTATTATTACGCGTGATAGCTGTTCCGCCTTCCGAAGGTATTATCGACTGTGACATTAATAATAATTACCTAGCAAAACTTTTGTTTATAAATGAACCACTTTTTATAAAAATCGCATTCCAAAAATTTAACTTGAACACAATAAATAAAATATGCCCCTTCACATTACAGTAGGTGGATATATACAGGGTTATTAAAAATGATGGATTCAATTTTATACAGTTGAATATCCTCCATTATACGTTATATGTGAATTGAAAGAGGAGGACGGAAAGTTTAGAATCCTAACGCAAGATTGGTCATAGTTGCCCAAACGACCGCTAAAGTGCTCGCGCCGCCATCGGCCGTTTCGCGTCAAATATAAATAAAATGGCTACTGTGCAGTACAAGGTTTTCTGTGTTTCAAACAAAGGATGTTATATATAGCTTTTAGCCGTGTTTGGTGACCAGATCTAAATAGACAGGTATTTCCCCACCTTCCTCCACCCCTCTCCTTCCCCTCCCAATACCTTCAGCCTCACAACATTCCCCAATTGGGGATGACATAGTCTCAGTGACTCCAGACGGTTGGCATCAGTTGGGACTCTTGTGCGGTATTCATATTAAAAAATATATATGTATATATATGTAATCTTTATAGGTACTTTGAATCGGAAAATGAAATAAATACGAATACGGCTAATTGCCACATCCACTGGCATTTCTATTGAATCTTTTAAGAGGATAGTTTGAGAATATAAATGTTTTCTGGAACGACAAACAAAATTAAAAATAAAATTATTTGAAATACTGACGTTAATTTATTAATTTAGTGTTATAGTTAGTTAAAACATATATATATATAAATAGTTATTGTAACATCAGGCGTTAAAAAGGTAAATAATTTAAAACAAAAAAGTGTTCATTCTGTACCACTATAGAAGCAAGAATCTCTTTATTCTGATTTACCTGTACCTACTTACGAAAGCAAAATATAATGCTAAGTACCCGTTTGTTAACTTAATACCTTGATCTATTGATTAACCAAATCATTATACTGGCTTCTCGACATGTTAGATTGGCCCCTCTTTGAGTCAACGTTTTGGAAAACATTGCAATGTTCGCCATCAAAATAGAAACCCATCATGATTCAACAAACAAAATCAACTAAAATTATTCTGGCAACGAATGTGGATCAGATTCAATTGCTGTTTTTCTAGTATTAAAATGTTTACAAAAACACATTTTTAACCCTATAAGTCTACTATCAAAATAAGATGTAAATAGAGATGTGGTATTCTCTCTTTAAAAGACGTGTCTGACCTTAAGAGAAAGGGAGATAGAACGGGCATTATGAGGATCGTCATTTGGTTCCCAATACGGAACAACTAGAATCAAATTATTGCACATTGTTGTAAAAAACATAGAAAACAATTAATCATTTTTACCTTAAATTTACAATGATGAATCGTTTATTTTAAATTCTTGATCGCACGGTTTGTAATTAATACAGATTAATGTTTCTGCATAGTTTAATTCGTTAAAAAAATTAAAGCTTGGAAAAAATTGACACAAATAATTGCGTCTCGTAAAAAAGTCTTGTAAAGGATGGTGTTGAGTAGGATGTTAGTCGTGGTGACGTCCATCAAAATAGGCCATCTGCCGTTTAAGAAACCATAAACCCCGTTTTTATTTAACTAGATTTAGATAAATCGGTTAGTATATATATTTTTTATTAGTATTTACTAAACCTGTTTTTTATGGGCTGTTGTCCTCCACGTTAGGAGTTCACGTATGCAGTGGAAAAGGTTATTCAAGCGTAAATTATTTTAGTATAGCAGAAGACTATAGAAGTCACTATAGAAGACAGAAATACCATTTTAAAATTGGCAATGTAAAAGAACTTTAAACAATTTCAATTCGTTCCTTTCCAAACCAATTTATAGCTACAAGTGGTGTACCACAGGGGTCTCATTTAGGCCCAATTTTGTTTTTTTTTCCATTTATAAACGATATTGTTAACATATTTGATGAAGAAATAAATGTATTACTTTTTGCAGACGATATTACGAAGCATTGATGAGAAACCGATCACGGTCACAAATAAAAGTTTAATAATGTTAAAAAAGTGGTTTTTTAATATTTTTTTATTTAATCATTACAATGGAATTTCGCCATGTTCAACAGTTGCAAAATATAAATATTATAAACAAGGATTTTTTTAATAAAATAAGAAAAAAAGTTTATATTTTACTAGGATTGCAGCCAGTTCTATATTGGTGTTTTATTTTAAATTAATAAATTGTGAAATAACAAATTAATCAAATAAAATTAACTTGCGTACGACGGGATTCGAACCCGCGACCTCCGGATCGTAACCACTCAACCACAGAGGCTGTAAAAAGAGTTTGTAGTATTTTTTCCCATAGAAAGTGTTTGTTTTAGGTATTTGTAGTTGTTGTGCATGTCTCATTCTAGTATTGCGAGTATGTTGTCAGGTATTATATGCATTAATATTATAGTAGAGGAATATTAGTATGTGGTTTGAACATAATCTTTGTATTTTCAGCCTGGGAATTTTGTAAATATAGTTGAAGTGTAGCTACTTTAAGTATTACTTTAGCTCAGGTTTTCTGAGCTTTAAACAGTGTACATTAATATATGCTTTACTGACACAGTCCCAGAGAATGATTTCATATTCCATAATGGATTGTGCTAGTGCGAGGTATGTGTTTTTTATAGCATAGATATTCAGATTACATAAAAAACGGCCATAAAAGTTTCATGAAACTCTCTACAATTTTCGTTCAAAAACCATTACCCATGTTTTTATTTAGCTTATTTGGACATCACGTGATCCGGGGATCGAACCATGACCGCGGTCAAGCGGTCTCGGGGGTCGGTGGTGAGGCAGGTATCAGGTACCCCACCGCAGCCAGTATCTGCAGAGCTGACCATACACTACTCACGATGTCTACGTACCGGGAATTCCTTACGTTAGCCGCACCAAGCTTTTGATGCTGGCAGAAAATTTTAACAATGCGGGTAAAAATAACTTTGATGGGATTTTGAATACTCAATGGTGATCCTTATACATTGATAAATATAACCACTGTATAAGAAAATAGGGTTATGGAGATGAGCACTTCACCTTAATCCGAGCAAAAAAAAAATTATCAAGTTAATTACAATGAGGGACATCTACTTCAGCTACTGGAGAGGGAAAATAATGCATTTTAATTCATATTTCGTAAAAAAAATTATTTCACTAGCCATAATACGCCACGTTCATTTTGCGCCTCTTACGGGGCCATCTTGAATGTTCATGTTGGTATTACTGAATAACGAGGGGCTAGCTGCCAGCATGTGAACTGTTTTCTAACCCAGTTAATAACTATTAAAAATAAACCTAACAAAATATAAGTTAAATAAATAAATTATAAACGTTTATTTATTACATTTGAAAACTAATTAGGAAAGCCTTTCTTTAAATTCGTGCCTATTAAGGATGAAGTGCTTAACTGCATGTTTTTCGAATGTGGATGGTCCAGAAGGCGGGTACGGAGAGTTCCAGTAGCGGTTCGTGACTTTTGAGTGAGATAGATTTGTTATAGCTGAAAATTCTTATAATTTTTGATATTTTCGAGAATTCCTTCAATCAGGTGAGACGCTGCCCCATCTAATTTTTAAAAACTTCATAAATAAACATATTTTTCAAAATATATATTTTTTCAATCTTAGCAATCTAGCTCACTCAAAGTCATACGTGCATATAATGCATACGGGAGCTCGGTCGATGTTCTGACATGATACATCGAATATCAGGTATCTCATCCTAGTGTTAACATCTCTTTAACCCGAAAATTTACATGAAAGGCTTTTCTGGTGTGTATTTCTAATTCTATGGCCCCAACGAATGAGACTAGTTTAAATCTCATGAACCTAGTTATTAACGATTCTTCAAAAAATTAGTATTTCTTCATGAATTAATAACTTAATTATATTATGTAACAGTTGCAGCAGTTATAATTTCCACGTGGAGAACGGAACACGCGCCTCGGACGCTTTAATCAAAGCTGACCTACGGTAACATCTTCAGAACTCGTGAATCCCCTTCCCCCCACTCTCCCCTTGCCAAACTGCTCCGCCGCAGCCTATTCTCAACAGTTACAGCATCCGGCATGGACCAAAACTCGGGAATACTCTAAATTATTGCCACCAGCACCATACACGACTCGGTCTTGAATCGCTGAACGGCCGGGGAAGTGAATCAATTATTATAATTGTGCAGGTGTAAGGAAATCTCACTGAATTTATTAAGCAGAAGCCATGGAATTGAATTGTGTGGCTATAATATTGTCAATTAAGCCGATATTAGAAGTTTTATTGGGTGCTAAAAACTGTGGAAACTAATATAGCAGTAGGTATATTAATAAATCAATTAAAAATTACTTTGTAATCACCACCTTATTAATATATACATATCAACGTATTTGGAAAGCGATGCTTTCCTCATAAGGAATATATAGAATACTGATGAAGAAAGCATCGCTTTCGAAACATGTATGTATATATATATATTAATAAAGTGGTGAATACAAAGTAATTTTTATAATGACGCCACAAAGTTAATACCAATCTTTAGAAGAAATTGTAGGTATACTCGTATTAATTAATCTGCAAGCAGTAAATATGAAAGCTGCAAATCCATGTAAAGGGATTATGAAGACGGAAGACGTAGGTGGGGAAGAACCTGGCTATTCAGATCAGGTTACTATAGACGACTTATTTTTACACTCCGCACAGGAGGCCCTGAGGTAAATAATGTTACTCAAGGGCTATGTCGTACTTGCAGATCATTCCACAGCCTAGCTGTTGAACACAAGACCGAGTCGTAGAAGCGACCTGTTCTCATGTGACAAATGTCAACCGTATACAAATGGTGGGCGCGCGTTTGGCGTATTCCATTGAAATACCGGTAGAACAATATTCCCACCTGACTGACGTCTGTGCCCCAATGATTGCAATCCATGTGTTAAGACAGGTGAATGGATCAAACGGACCACCAGTTTCCTGACAGAGTGAAGGGTTTTTTCAGATATTTTGGGGCTCTCGACCAGGGGAGGCTGCCAACATTTTACGGTGGGGCGCACTCGCGATTTGTACAAGGTCAGCAGTTGTGTACTATTAAAGTATCTGCGGACCCTGTACAGTACGGCTAGCGTCTGAGAGGCTAACTTAACTCTGGCTTCGATAGAGCCCCCATACCTGAGCTGGTCACTTAGGGTTACACCAAACAATGGAGGGTTTGTTTGGGTTGGGATTGCTTCCGTTAAAGGAGACTATATTGTCATTTTGATCCCTTTTAGACATAATCAGAAATGATTGGGTCTTTGAAACATTAAATTCGTCGAGGTTTTTCTTACCACGAGAGGAAACCCTCTCGAGGTAACCGTCCATTCTCTGCTTCAAAGCCCTCCGAGCTGTTGAAGTTTGTGTCCAGTGCAACCATTTGAGTCTCATTGTACCGTTCACAAATACGTGTCACATACGCGAGAAGATCGTCGAATGAGGAATGTATTGACGGTCGTTAATGATTTTGTTATTTTCGAGATATACGAGTATGACTAGTTTGTCGTTGATCACACATTCCATTACCTTAGACAAAGCCGATGTGATCGCTGTGGGGCGGTAATTGGCCAGGTTGAATATATTGTCACTTTTCTTGGGTATAGGATGAATGACCGTTTTTTTTCCAACCAGAGGGCGTAGAGCCACACTTCAGGGACTAACACCATTTTCAGGGACGTTTCTATTATGACTGGTTATCTCTGTCACTAGGGCAATACTGAGAAGACCATCTGGAATGTGCTGCAAATATAAATTTAATTTATTTATTATTAAAATGTGAAATAACGCAAAAACGTGCCGGGATTGGAACCAACGAGCTGTGCATTAGTAGTCTCGGATCTTAACCGCTCGACCACGGAGGTCGTCATTAATTTGTAATACAATTTTATGTGTCACTATTTTTTATTCCTAATTTAGTATCTCTTTCTGTTTATTATCAACCGTTTATTTAGATGGGGTTGCATCAAACTTTCGTGTATATTCATTTGGAAAAAGATAAATATGTGCTAATTTAATATATTTTATTTAATAAAAAAAAAATTGTATAAAATCGAAAAAAATCGATTTTTTGGATTTTTTGAAGAAATACTGATAAGGACATAGAAAACAAAGCAAATCTAAAATTTCACTTTAATCGGACTGATGATGCCCCAGAAAACGGCTATCAAGTTCCTAACAAAACTAGGAAATTCCTCCATGGGATTAACAATTATTAACAATTTTTTTCTAAAAAGAATAAAAATTATTTTTTGAAGAAATGCTGATGAGGACATGAGGACACAAAGAACACCCAATATAAAAATTATATAAAAAATTAATAAAAATAAAATAAAAAGTGTATTTCGTTTCAACCCGACCCTGTTTAATTGTACCCATCTTTAAATCCATTGCTATATAATACTTTCACTATTGCATTCCGCGGACATTCTTTCTACCTATATTTGCTACATTAGTTAAAGCTAAAGATGAATATTGTGAGTACGACAATGTATGATGTTGCGAGCTAAGAGATAGTGTTGGGTGTTCAGGGTACTAGTCTGGTGTTAATGGCTTAGTTCGCACCAGGCGCAAATTGCCTTCTGTTCGTAACGCAGCGGGCGACCTACATAATAATTTGACGGTGTCCGTGGTTGAGTGGTTACGATCCTTTGCTACGAATCCGGATGTCGCTGGTTTAAATCCCGGCGTGAGCAAGTAAATTTTATTTGATTAAATCGTTATATTTAACAATTAATTCATAAAAAAAAACCAAAATTAAGCACAATGTTGTATTCCCATAAAAATAAAAATAAAACTACACACTAATGTGGTATGAAATTGTTCAAGGCTTTCGTTTAACCTAACTTATCCGAGGATTTCCAACACATTATTTCATCTTTGTCCTTTTAAATTGTCGCATAATTTTTTGTATATGTATATTTTTTCATCCTTTTCCTTTTACAATGATTTTTTTTTTCTCTTTATTTCTTCTCTACCATTTAAAATAATAGTTTTAGTATATTTTTTCTTGCAATTAAATTTCAATGCATATCATGGTCACCCTACATGTATACTACATTATACTTTAATGAATTGGCTGGAATTAGATTAATAGGTACCACGTTGGTACCCAATTCGTAGAAACGTTAATGTAACAATATTGTTCTCTTAATATATAATATGTGTGCTATTTTTTTCTTTTATTTTGTAAAATTATTAACCTCAACACGGGCTTGTACTAGCAAGATTAAAAATTCTAACGTTCAAAAAGATACAATGTAAAGAAACAATAAATAAATAAATTTTCTTCACTGTCACTGGGCTGTAAGATTAGTAAAGCAACACAGCGAGTTAAACATGACGAACGCTTAGTGCGAATGAAGCCATTGAGCCGAGATTACACAACCGTGATGTATGGCTAATCGGAAATTAACTATGCAGAATTTATTATGATAATGTTTGTCTCGGCGTATTTATGGGGTAATTTGGCCATCCATAGCTCTGACCTTAGGGCGACCCAGGCTTTTGTAGTTCAAACTTAGTTTATTTAGTAGGAAGGGCATTTTGCTGAAGACTGCGACCTGCGCTTAACAGAAATTCAAGGGAGGAGATTGAATTAGGGAAATGAAGAATTTATTAGATAAATCAGTTTATGGACTGAAAATTTCGTATTCTTTTCCAACGGCCGCAAAAACAAAGCGGTAAAGATACCGATTCGGGATCGGAGAGCCGGATGAAAGTTCACATTGCGAAAATCTTTAATATTGCTAGTATTGACATTTGATATCTACACTATAGCTTGGGATTTAATTGTGGATATTTATTATTTTGTAATTACAACATATCATCACTATATCAATATCAAGCTACTGACTTTGTCTATCACATATTCGTGTTTGACAGTTCGTTTTAAAGAAGCAAGGCAACTCATCATAATTCATTTTTTACTTTAAAAAAAAAATTTGTTCGTTGAATTCAACCTTTTATTTTTTTTTTTATTTGCCAACATCTACCTACATAAACTTTCAGAAATACCAAAAATTACCTTTCTATTTAATTATCTTCCTTGAAAATCGTTAAACAACATCAAATCAGAATCACATCCTTTCGGAAGAACCGTGAATTTCTGAACACCATTTGATTAAAGTAAAACATACGCACTTGTACCATTGTGTTTTTTTAAACTCCCTTTGATTTTCCTATGAACCATCTTTGTGTTGCCATTTAAAACCTTTTAAACGATCGCAGCGCCCAGAATTTTTGTCTACTTCTGAATGTCAAACTGTATGTAGTGATTCTCTCCTTGATTTCACTTTCGCTGTTATATCACGTATCTATTAATTACCTTCGATCCATCCTATTAAAATTGAGCTATATTCTAGCAATATGAATTCCCTTACACCAATTGTTGTATCTTTCTGCCCATCTTCTGATTCTCTCCTTGATGTCATCTTCCTGGTGATACTTTTCCAGAGATCTTCTTCGACGCTCACCAGGGATTGATTATCTGAATGAATTCAACCGGCATTACTTTATTTCGCAACATGGTTTACATTAGAGTTTAGATAACCGGCGTCAGTTCGCGGCACCTCTGCGGTAATTCGCCATTAGTGACGAAATTGCCGCGCTGTCATTACGCGGACACGATTCGTATAGCGTTTCCCGCCACAGCGTCCGCCATGTTCCAAGATGGCGGCTCTACACGCTGTTCGGTGTTTGCTTTGCCGCGCATCTTCAAGCAGTACCCATTAGGTAGGCACTATCTGATTGTTGATGGTTGTGCAAATTATTGAGTAATTATTGCTGTCGAAGTAATCGATTTTATTGACATTTCGTTACATGTCGCGAATGGAACTTAATTAGGTGGAGTGAAAATTTACTTAGTAAGATCATGCAGTACAGGATGGTTCATAGTAATCCATTCTAATTGTCGCACAATATTATTAGATCTCATAAAACTTTCAACATGTATCTTGGCCTATTCATTGACTCCCAACTCACGTGGAATCATCATTTTAAACATGTTTTATCAAAATTACCCCCATAACCGGTGTTTTATATAGACTCCAAAGATTACTTCCCACCTCTCTATTATGATCTATCTACCACGCAATAATTCACTGACATTTCCGGAATCTGGGAATTTGCTACCAAAAAAATGATTTCAGTAATCCAAGTCATTTAAAATAGAGCTCTACGAAATATCTTTAGTTTGCCATGGGACACACGTCAAAGACATCTACGGAAACTCCCAAATACTTCCGTTTAACACCATTCCCACATTTGAAATTACAAATACTATCTTGCATCTAATTCAACACTCGGTACATACTAACACCACACTCAATTACAATCACGACGTACACCAGAACAACACAAGAAACAACAGCAAACTACATATACCAAAAATACACTCATTAAAATATGGATTAAAATATTTAGAATATATAGCTTAAACATAATACAATAAATTATCTAACGATATTAAAAATGCAAGCCAGTGTGAAAGGTATCAAAGTAAGATGCTTAAACTCTATTATTTGAAAGAATATCTGAAGGTTTTATGCACTGCCTTGAAAGTTTACTGAAAACTACGATAACGCCATTTGTTGGTTACAGCCTGTCTCTGTAATAAGTATAACTATGTAATGTACCAGTGATGTACACTTATATTATAATGTACCAGTGTCTTTATTACAAAGGCAAATTATGTGTTATAAATGCGATTAGTAAGTACTGTGAATGTTAATGATGTATCTTAAATATTAAAAAGAGACTCACGCAAATTACTAATTGAGGTGACGATATATTAGAATACACTATATTTTAACTTACTCAGAAATTATTCATCGAATGGTCTAATGATGTAAAATTGTGGGTAGGTACTATATTTAAAAATGAAACTCCAGTATCTTTGTCACATCTTAAGCAGGATTACATACAAGGTTATTTAATTATAGGAAGGAGAAGAAGTTTTGGGAAGGAATCTGGGGTCAGTGTGTTCAGGAGTGACGGGCGTATTAGTCTATCCCTCCCAATGCGGTGTAAAATGATGGGTCGAAAGAGTCCGGCTGGGGAGGTCAAGGGAACTCCCCCTATCGACCTCACCCGATCTGGCCCACCACGCAGCTGGTAGACAGACCTATCCGCCGCCAAGACCTGGACAAACCTCATCTCATGAACCCGGTCACCCCTGCTAAGTCAGCAAACGTAGCGAATCACTTGGGTTAACCTATGGCAGAGGTGTTGGTTATCCAATGCATGGTTCTCTTAGCGGTGGTACCCATACCGCCATAAATATAGTACAAAATTGAGTACCTACGTTGATATTTTAGGTAACTAGCACGACTACAGTTCAGTACAGTTGTTCCGGGATATAACCTGCACGAATCGATTGCCATTATGATATCCAACCTCCGATATGAAAGCAAACCAGATAAAGATTATTTATTTATTGATTATACCCCAATCTAGGCTATTGCATGGATTTTATAACATAATATAAAGAGCTATCAAAAATTATAAGTACATAGAGATTTTAAAAGTAATGAACATTTTTTAAACTGTTAACAGTGACATAAAATAAAAAAACTAAAACAATATTATAACACACATCATTAACTTTACATTATCCAAGCTACAATACTACATATTGTAGAAATCCTCAAAGTGCTGGTATTGATGACGCTTCACTGTATAAATGAAGTCGGCAAATATATCAACAATAACTCCAAACTTGTTGCCCAGATGAGACTGATAGTTGGTTGTGTAAGTGTTGCAGAAAAATGTTACAGTTTGCCTTGCATTCCTCGTCGGTACATTTAATTTAAGATGCTCCAATAACCATGGAAGAGATAGGTAGATACTTCTAAAATAAGGTCTCATTGTTGGCAAAGCAGCATCTCCATCCTCTGACCTGTGATCTAGTATTTAGGGCCAAGATTTTTGAAGCCTTTGCACCTATCTATTGAAGCACCTGACCTCTTGGTCTTTTACAATCCATGTTTTCAATCGTCTAACCTATAGGCTATAGAGTACAGAGTACAGAGCCTATCGTTATCTTACGAGTGGAAGGCCCAATGCCTCGATATATATGGCTTGGTGAGCTTGCTTGTTCCTACAAAGGTCTCCGCGTGTTTCATAAAATATCCTATAGGGAAACGCAACACGATAAAGTAATCATCGATGTTACTAGTTACTTACGTAGGTACTATGGGTAAGTGCGTCGGATGTTAATTTGTTACAAAATTGTTGGATGCAGGACGACGATGAAAGTATTGGCGAAGATTTTTCTCCTTAATTTATTTTTGCTATCGAAGAAGTTGGGATCATCGATCAAATTGCCTTTGTATTTGTGTGTACCCGGAATTTTGAATAAAGTTATTGCTTGTCGCTTGGGTGCCATAATTGATTTGACAGTCAAAGAAATGGCTTGTGACGACTATCTCTAAAAATTAAAAAAAGAAACATTAATTTGAAAAATGGTTTTCACCAACGCTTATTTTTTCAAAATATATTTAAATAAAAAAAAAAAGTTCTTAAGTAGGTTCCTATTTGCGTCTTTCATTTTAGAAATATTCTACCCAAACAAACCTAGAAAATGTAATCTGTGGCTAACCACATTGGTATATCAATGGGCTAATTTCAATACAACATGGCTGGTTCTATAGTTTTCATACTAATTTTAAAACATTATAACAACATTTTTAAATATTGGATTTCATTCAAACTACTCTATAAGCCTTCCCAGCACTAATAATAACAAACTGTCGAATCGGTCGAGCAATTTTCGTAAATATTGAGGACAGACAATCATTCATTTTTGTATATATAGATTACCCCATTAAATTCATTGAATTGAAAGTCATCGAAAATGGAAAAATAATTTTAAATTTATTAGGAACAACTTATTGCAGCGTGTATACCTCAATGATATATGTAATCATTGTGGAAGATAATATTAACGAATCTGAATGAAACATCAAACAGAAAAAGATACAGAAAATGAAAAAAGGTAACGCTCGCAACTTGTGCTCGAACCAAGATACTGGCGTCTCTAGCAATTGATTGCAACCTAATTATTTTCTAATATAATTAATGATATATTTATATATTTAAAAAAATATCGCCTATCAGGAGAATTTTGAAATAGAATTACGAAAAATCAAACAAATAGCTCTAAATAATGGTTACACCCCACACTTAATAAACAAAATTTAAAATAAAAAAATAAACTCATTTCCACCAATTCTAATTCGATAAATTTTTTAGGAATTATTTTCAATGGCGTTGAATTTTGTATATATCAAACTTTTCTGCAATTCGTACAAAAAACTTGCCTTCCCACATTAAACCCGCGTTCTACAAGATAATACCATTGGTAAAATCCTAAAAAAACACTAAAGATAGGGATCATAAATTAAGCCACTCAGGCATTTACAAACTATGTTGCAATGACTGTCCTTCCTTCTACATAGGAAATACATCCCGTCATATAAATATCAGAATCACGGAAAACTTAAGATTTTTAAATAAAAAGAATCTCGTTTCAACCGATCATATTTTTAATAAAGGTCTCCTGTACCTTTAAAATTCTTTACAGTAATAATAAAGACAAAAAAATTAAATAATTTAATTAAGAAATTATAAAATCCCTAAATATTAATTCTAATGTATTTAATGACCAATTAAAATTATAGTCCTCTATTAGATATTGTTCCTCCAGAAAACCCTCCAATTACACCTTCGCCTTTGTCGACTTCCACTCCAACGTCTAAATATTCAAGTATGTCTATCATTATTTTGTATCTTAGTTTAGTGTTTAATCTTAATGTTCCTGACGAAGAAAGGGTAGGTGCTTCCGAAACCGGTTGATTATTATATTAAAGTTGAAGTGGTTCACAATAAAATTATGCTTATATTATAATTATGCGAAACCACAAAGTAAATGCTTTTTTACGAATATCTAATTATTTTCCGTCATTTTTATCGATCACATATTTTAATTTAAGGATTATTAATGATATTCTCAAATAAATCCTATATTTTTGGCAGTTATCTTTTTTTCGTGTTGCTTTACATAAAATTATGGGAATCCCTATCATATAGGTAATTAATATAATATCAATTGTATTAAAAACACGCTTTCTTAAACTCCTTGAAAATATTCTCAATAAGTAAACCTCTTTTATCTTTAGTTAATTCATTAAACTTTTGAATCTTAACCGCATCTTCGATAAGGAAGAGAGGTTATCCTCCCGGTAGTAAGTTGGCACCTCAACAAAATGTATGAAATTATCATTGTCGCAATGCTAAATGAATGTCGCTTTTGCTTTTTCATTACCCGCTGAGCTTTTGAAGACACGCGGAAAAGAGTATTAATTTGATCGTTCAAGATGCGCTTGTTGATATGGCTTTGTAGGTCTCCGACAGAAGATGTTGTGGAGTGTTACATTAACGGCCGTTTTTTGCAACTTTTCGAATGATCAATCTGAGTCAACGATCAGCCGAGTATTTTGTTAGCTATATTCACTCTGCATATTTCCAAGCATTTTTTATCGTAAATTGTCTATGAAGGTGCTCGCCCATTTTAAGAGACGATAAAATAGTACGCGCCCATTTTTAAGACAATAAAGTGTCATCAAAGGAAAACTTTCAATGTAAAATTAACATATGTATTTATTATGAATACATATCATTTGTTTTAAAAATTAATACATAAACCAACATTTTATACTTCATAAACGTACGCGTTAAAAATAAAGTGTTAGCTTGTCTTTTGCAAATGCCTTGAAAATACATTGTTCGTTTCGTACATTTGACATTTGACGTTTCACCTTCATGAAAAACAAGATAGAACGTATCTCATAATTAGTAAAATAATTAAGGTTCTCTTTAATTTCATTGAAAACATACAAAAAACATGTTTTTGACTTTCGAAAACGGAAATAAATCTTTGTCATTCAATATTTGGATCGCGTAAAATATATCGCAAACCGATAATGACATTTGACATTTCAGTGACATTTTTTCACCCTGTTGACACTTTTTATTACTAGTCCTCTGTTGTTAATCCATTAAAATCGATATCCTAAATTGATCGTTAATTTGATCAAGAGTTTCGTTGGGAAGAGTGTATTTGAGTATTTGAAGAGTGTTGAGACAAAATTTCGGCTCAACAGTTGGGTTGGGAAGAACAGCCGTAAGTTATTATTAGAAATATTTTGGATAGATTAATCGGTGTTCTGATACCATTGGATGATTCCTTATCATCACAAACATGGTCTGTTAAAACCGGAGTAAATAAGCGCGATGTTTCGGTTCATAAAATTTATAAAGTACACCATGCGCACAATGAAAGGAAAACCTACTAGATCACAGAAGAAATGCCTGATATCACATCCACGGAACGAGCTGACTACTGCGAATTTCTTCATAAAAAAAAGTTATTTTTTTTGTAATTCCGCTAGCTTGCTGCTTCCATGCACTTTAATTTATTTTCCTATTCAATTCTCTATAAACGTACTAGCTGATATGTACCCAGCTTTGCTTGGGATATTTTTTTATTTTGTTTTGGAACAAAGTTATGAAGTTGTGAATTCTTGCTGTCGTTTGGGTGCCATAATTGATTTGACAGCAAAAGTAATGCCTTGTGATGACTATTACTATCTCTAAACAAAATAAAAACATTCATTTGAAAAATTTATTTAATTCCTAATATTTATTTTTTAAAACATATGTAAATAATAAATTTCTTAACTATGTTCTACCCAAACAAACCTTCATTTGAATAGGTAATCTGTGGCTAACCAGAATGGTATATCTACGGGTTAACCCCAATACAACATAACGGGTTCAATTTTTTTCATACTAATTTTCAAACGTCATAACAGTTTACATATTGGATTTCATTCAAACTACTTTCTAAACCTTCCCGACACTAGTAAGAACAAACTGAACTGTTTCAGCAAAACCGGTCGAGTAATTTTTTTTGAAAATCGAGGACAGACAAACAAAAATTCCTTTTTTTATATATAGAGAAGAAATTAGAACCACGAGGAAATTTAATTTTTCTACGTTTTAATTGTATCTTTAAGTTTTTTAAACTGTTTTTTGTTATTTTTTCACACCTTTATGTTAATGGCGGATGTTGTGTCGTATATAGAAATTATTATTATTTTATTTTTTTTAAATTACAAAATTTTAAAGATAATACGATGAGCTGATTCCATATTCAGTCGAGTGAAGAAATTAACACTGTATTTTGCGTTACATTTTGTATTATTAGTTGCAAATAAAAGACTTGCACAGGGATTTAGGAATATTTCAACCTTGAAAACTTTGTATACGAGTACATCTTTAATTCGAAATCAGGTTGAATATAACTCCTCGATCTGGTCTCCCCATTTTAAAATACGTTTAGACTCAATAGAATAAAAATTAACATAAATTCTTAAGACACATTAATTATAAACTCGGTATTCCCATCGATAGCATTAACTATAATTACTTGATGAAAGAACTAAATTTACTAAATCTCTCAGATCGAAGAATTATTTCCGACTTGATATTTATGTTAAAAATTATTGGTAGATCCCTGATTTAGTCCACCTCATTCAATTTCATATACCTCCAAGAGCTACTGCAAAATCCTGTTTAAATGGAACAACACCAGGACTGAACATTACAAACACTCGCTTGTACCTAGATTACACGAAGTTATTTAGATACGCAGATGTAGCGGATCTATTTAACTCCACGGAAGATAAGTACAAGAAGTACATTTTCAATCAATGTTAATTGAAGTTAATTTTATTTTATCTTTTATAACGTTTGGAATGAAATAAAATATTAAAATGAATGTTTCTTTATTTGGAGATAGTTACTTTCGCTGTCAGGTAGCAGAGAGAATTCCTACCTTAGTGAAGCTGTCAGAAGACGAGAACAGTAATCTCAATGATAGCCGGGACAATAAAAGTAGACTCATAAATAATCAAATAAATTTAAATAAAAGTCCAATTCTTCAATTATTCCCAATAAACAAAGTACACACCCTTCCCGGTCAGGTACCTGCTTTTATGTACGCATATGTTTACTTTCATATCCTTCATGAACTTTTATTATTTATATACTTTCTGATGTCACTGTAAGACCTAATGCCACATTTGATAGTTATCCTTTAAAATTATTTGTTCCATATTCTTATCCAATTATTGTTTATGATATATTTGTACCGTTTATATTAAATAAAATAAATAAACAATGCATGTCTTTTCTTCACAACTTATTGTCGGAAAAATTCAGCGCGGACGTGTCGGCAAGGATTATCCAATACGCTTCCATCGAGTAAGTGTACTCACTACTCCTTAGGTACACAAAATTATTCTGAGAGTAATTTTATTGTCACTGCCAATTATCCGGCGTCGTGTGGTGGCTATGGGTAGGACTTCTGTGGTGAAGTCGGGATAGTCGAAGCGGTAGTCGCCACCGTCATGGCAGTAGTCGTAATTCGCAATTGTCGCAATAGTCGCAATAGTGGCAATAGTCTTAGTCGCAACTGAAGAGGAAGTGATTGCAATAAAACTGGTAACAGTAGCTCTTGTAGACTTTGCTGGAGAAAGATAAAGGCTACACATAAGGCTTCGGTTATGTACCTACTATATATTTTTTTATTAGGTACAAACGCAGGAAAAATTGTGGAATATTATGATTTAAAAAAATATTGTAAAATAAATATATTATTTAAAAATAACTTAATTAAAAAAGTATTGCCACGGCTTAGAATGGAACCCAGATCAACTGCTTGGAAGGCAACTATGCTGACTATTAAACCACTGACTATTTTATGAACTGCCGCAAAAAATCCTAAGGTATACATACTATATATGCTAAGATTAAGAAATCTTTTAAATTAACTTTAGATTTTGAATACGAAGTTACGTAATCTATACTTACAGCATAACCAAAAATACATTGTTTAACCGCCCTAACCATACGAACGTACGTGATACGGCCGCTATATCATCGCCCAAACGCAACAAACCGTATCCTGTACGTTCAGGTTAAAAAATAACGATAACCGAAACCCACAAAACGTTCGTGATACGTCGTATCCATCAAGTTCGTTCCTGCTACGCTTTGTATGCTTGAGCCAATGATGTGTCTGGTTGTTTTCGTACCTCCCTGCTACAATTCAATAAGTTCTTAATCAGTGATATCTAGCGTGAAAACCTGATGTTTTTTTTATCACTTGAAATAACCCAAAGGTTAATTAATAAAATGTGAGTCCTGATCAATCAGCTTAAATATAAATATTTCAAAACCATATCTGCCAATGAATCCATAACTTCTGTGTTAATCTGAAGTGAACCCAACAGAAAGCCCCCCACAAGTGGGCATGCAAGTCCGGCCAAAGGTTGAAAATTCAGCTTACTCCTAAGAAAACCAATGAATTAAATTAGTGTAAATGAAAAATTGAATCTTAACAAAACGTGTATTTTTTCAATGAATTAGGTAAAAAAACGTATATTAATCATTTCGACGCTTCAAACCAAGATAAAAAGTAATAAATTTAACAACGTTTTTTTTTTTTAATTATTAATAATCCACTAAGAATACATACTTTTACATAATTAAAAATTCCAATATTCGTATTTCATATTTACATATTAATAAAAAAGTGAAAAAAATCATTTTTAGTACATGTTCAAGGTTTATTAAGGAGCATAGATTTATTCAATTGGTCACAACAATCAGCAAGATGATAAATAAAATACCGATTTAAAACAAACTCATAGAAAAACTACAAATAGCCCGTCTTTGGTCATAGAGTAATGCACGCCACGGGTTGGTGTACGCAATCTGCCTGTACGTAATATAAATTGTATGTACATTTTTATGCAGCCTCACCCTCATTGGTGATACATTGTACATATCGTTTTATTTTATTAACCGATGTTCTGGTGGATGCAATCTATTCGCTTTTAGGAGATATTAAATATTGAAATGAATTGTTTGTTAGCGGGTATATGCACGGGATGTGAAATGGAATTTTTTTTTTTAATTTAGATCTCTACTCCACCAAGAAACTAATAAAAATACGATACATTTTTCTGAACATGTTCAGTATTTTTATAAGTTTCTTGAAGGACTTGAACTTTGAACTTACATACATAATTTATTCTATTTCAATTTTCCGTACACCCGCGAAAAAAATTTCATCATAATATTTAAAAGTGTTATTTTTTCTAAAATATTTGAAATAGCGCCATCTGTGAGCGCGCATCACGTTTCGTTTAACCTTAAATTGTAAGTTGTTACAATAAATAATCCATAGTTAGTAGTAGAAAGCACATATGAATATATTTGTTTTTTTTCGGAAAAGCGGCGGTATGGAAATCATCCAAACATTATTTGTTGTGTCTCTGTAATAAGTATAACTATATAATGTACCAGTGATGTGTTTCTTTATAATAAGTGTCTCTGTACACTTATATTATAATGTACCAGCGATATGTCTTTATTACAAATGTTAAATTATGTATTAATTGATAAACTAAAGTTTTTAAGACAAGATTTTTGTGCATAGCGCAAAGGGTAACAATTATTTTTATAAACAATATTTATTAGCCTGAAACACTCATCCAAATTGAAAAAAACCTTCCGAGAAATATAATAAAATATAATAAAAACAGTAATTATTGAATGAAACACTAGTATATATTGATTAACTTGGCGGGTTTGCGATAAGCCGACGTAGCTCAACGGTAAAGCATCTGACCGGCAATCAGAAGGGTGCAGGTTCGAGTCCTGTCGGCGACATTTTTCTTTTCTCGGAAGGTTTTTTTCAATTTGGATGAGTGTTTCAGGCTAATAATTATTGTTAAATTGTGTGTTGTAAATGTCGTTAATTTACTGTGAATGTTAATTATGTATTTTAAATATTTAGTATGTTTGTTTCTAATTACTGTACTGCAGGTTCTGCATGTGATCCTAGAGTTTCTTAACTCTTGGAAATATAATGCATAATGTATTGTATACTTTAAAAAAAAAAAAATTTTAAACCATTTTTTATTTTTCTAACAACTTATACCCTCTTATAATAACATATAAACAGTCTTACATAAGACATACACTGAGTTGGAGATTTCCTCATTCAGGCAAATCTCCATTAGTATTTCACCCAAACACGCCCGGGTAAGAAATCAGAAGCAAGAAGCTGTACATAATGTACCTACCGCCTGGCCTGTCGGAAACTATTTTAGGATGTTCACGTTCTGGCCTCATCGTGACTAGAGTTGGACAGAAGGAAAGGAGGGGAAATTCCGCCATTTCACCGTAATTCTCTATATATCTCCATTCTCTCATACGGACCGAGCTCAATTAGAAGAAAGTGTTTCTCGGTAGGGCTAAAAACCTTCTTCTTGTTCATAATAATGGAAGAAAAACCTGCAATTGTTTATACCGTGAGAATACTGAAGTGGATGAGAAGACGACTGATCCTCGTAATACTACCATTATTTCACAGCGAATGTAGTAAAGAGTAAAAAACATAGTTTGTACGATTGGGACAATTTAGTACCCAACTGTGTAAAATTAGATAAATCTGAAAATATTGCTCTTCAACCTTTTCTTGCCGGTGCTGTCAACTGAGTTGACATGTCTCTAATGGTGTCAAAATCTCTGTATGTATTATATTCCATTTATGAATTTTACATCATAATTGGAAACGAGCATTTATCGAACCCAACAGAAAAAATGTTTTGTTGAAGAATTTGGAGAAAAATTAGTCAATATACCTAAACGTGTGCGTTGCTAACTTGCGAGTGGTACGGTGGTGAGAGAGAGGGTTCGTGGTTTCATTCGTCATGTTACGGTGCGCGGTCGTCAGTAGTAGCCGGCGGTCCGCCGACTGTAATGGACGTATCATGTGTTTTATGCAAGGCCGATGTTTTTTCATAGTTTTCAGCACTTAATATTTTACTTATATGTAATATGTATGTATATATGTACTAGTATTAAAATAGTTTACATAAGTAATTTGTGTTAAATATGAATTATTATCCAATTTAGAAATCATAAAACTCTAACTTTACGCTCAGTGTATATACTACGGCATATACCGAGAATTTTTTTAGTACCGTGAGAGAACGTTTAATATGCACAAATCGCTTAAAGTTCATATTTTTATGCCAAATTTTAACAGTATAAAATGTGTGTTTCTTGTTTCCAAAAGGGACAATGCACGAAAACGATGTACTTTGGGAGAGTAAATTTTTTTGTTTTTTTTTTAATAATTTTTTTCACTGATATTGGTCCTTTCAGAAGCAAAACTCAAAATATTAAACTTTTTATGAATGAGTTAAATATTGAGAAAGGTACTGCAATTCAGTCCCAACTGCCCTGAGTCCGTTAAACTACGAAATTCCCAATTTGAGGAACGAAGTGAAGCCAAAGAAAAGACAACAGAAGAAAGGGGAGAGAAAGGAGAAAAAATATCTATTTTTATAAATACTTGAAAATAAGACATTCCGAGCAACAAATCATATCGAATCTATACGAGAGTCGGCATCACTGAAGTAAGTGAATGAAAATATTTTTTTATGTAATTATTTCCACCCTTGTGAATATTATACAATAATTTATTGTTATAATGATATGGTTTTCACTAGTCACCACTTACCAGTAAGAAATGTGAACGAAGCAAGGATGTGTGCCAAAACAGAGTTAGGTGGTATTCTGTCAACTTTACTTACTACTGCAGAAAAATGGCTTGATTCCTAATTATTGCTTGTTTTTGTGTGTAATTCGCAGAACTCCATTTAATTTTTTTTAAATTTAATTTAAATTTAATTCACTTATAACACTATTAAATTTGATTTATATTAAATAAAAAAAAATTATTGCTAATTAGTTAACTATTTTCCATGCTGTTTTTTTTTCTGTCATCACACCTAAACCATGGCACTCTCGTCTCAACCCCACGGGACGGTTCTGTGTTTAATATCGAATGATTTGAACCCACAGCCAGAAAATGCAAAGATTCCACGGCTCGTGGCGATTCTAAAGGATACTCCTCGGCGAAATGTCGAAGACTATAGATTTTCTTGGAAACGTCACGACCTTTCGAGTGAGGCAATGCTGCGGGGAGATGTCGGAATGCCGAGGTATTCTTGAATTTCGGTACGCGATGAGTATTAGACGATACCCCGTGCCCAGCGCCCGATACCGGTGCGGATAGGTGCGCTGCGCGCATTGTCTCGCTGTGTGAATGTTCACGAGAGGTAGAGGTGTTATTATAGAAAAAGTATTAGACAACAATGGTGGATGGGTGTATCTACCGATGTTTATGCACTTTCGGACAGAAGTGCATATTATTTTGTGGCATTAAAAGTTGTAGAAAAAATAAATAAGAAAGTGGATGGCCGTGATGAATAGCGGAATTTTGTTGCTTAATAAAATTAATGGGTGAAGTGTGGAGCAGCCTTGCGGATATCTGAGGACCTAGCTATATTAGATAGGATATGTATAGTGTAAAATCTATTTATACTAACCTAAATATATAGGAAACCAAATTAAATTGATTATTGTGTTCTATGTTTATAATTTGTCCATACTTCACATTATTATTTTTTATAATACAAGTACAAAGGCCAAGCCTTTGAGTATCGTAATCGTTTTGATAACATTTCTATGATCTATGTGAAAGTTTTAATTTTAAACATAAACTTGAGGTATTCATTTTCTTTAAAGATTAAATCCTAGTGAAAATAAGAAACCTAAAATATGACGTAAAGTGATAATAAGAATCAAAAAAGGATGGAATTTATGATATTAAACAGAATTTACTGGTATTATCACATATACATCCGCAAGTATAATATATTATGGTTCTAGTGGGAGTTTTAAAATCACACATAAGTATGTGATACTTATGTTCTAGAAAAAAGTTTATATTACTTATGTAATTCATTTTATTAATAGTACTTACCTGCATTATGGACATAAGTCAAATATTGTGTGTAAGTGTTGAAAACTAGGAAAAAACATCGGCCACGCATAAAATGCACGATTCGTTCATTGCAGCCGATAGACCGTGAGCTACTACTGATGACGGTGCATCGTGGTATGGTGAGCGAAACCCCGTACCCCTCTTGCTCATTACCGCTCCAGTGGGCAAGTTATCAACGCAGGAACACATACGCAGGTTATTATATATTACATTAAATAATTTTTTCCCAAGGAAGGGCTTTGTCTCTGTGTAATAAGAAGTGAGAATTATCCAAAAAGGCAATTAATGGTAACGCAAAGCCGCGTTAACAAATGTGGGCTATAGGGAATACCTAGAAAGGATTAGGTAAGTCACATAAAAAGAAAAACAAGAAACAATTATTTCTAAAAAATATATTTATAATATTTATTGGTGTAAATATTTCAGGTAGTACCTATAAATCCATTTAATTATACATCCTTCCGCATATAAGCACTTTCCAACACGCGGTCATCTTCTGATATTCATACCAGTCACGTGCTCCAAGTGAACGTTAATCGACAATAAATAAACATTAATTGAACATGGTTTTAATCGGACCTCCTGCCTTTCCACGCGCCGCATATGACCGGGGCCACGATTCCGGTTCTTTTTAAGGATAAGACATTGTCTTATCCTCAGGCTTAAAAACTTTTTGCTTAATTGCAGTTCCAGTTCTCTCTGATGACAGCTGCTGTTATTTAGTGAATGACATTATTTAAGAATATCGATATTTGTTTAATTTTAACAAAATAAATACTAAATATTATCTTATGACTTAAAACACAATTATTGAGATATTAGTTGCATAATAGTGTAAATAAATTAACCGAATTGACGAAATTGCGATGTTTGTAAAGTCTCTATTCCAAAAGTCCGAAATGTCACATGAAAGAAATTTAAATTGTAAAAAAATTCAAAAAATTTGTAAAGTAAAGTATTAAAAAAATACACGTGTTAAGTCTGTAGGATCCACCTATAACTGTTAATGATACTGGGATAATTAAACCACAAACTCATTTAACAATGTATTGTCAATCGGAACCGCAGTAAACCAGAATGTCTTTAATCCACCCAGTCCTATTGGATTAAAAACTTAAATAATAGTAAAAATGTTTTGTTACCTTTTACTTATAGCAAATAACAAATAATTATATCCTCACTTGGATTTCCCGTGCTGAGGATTTCATTTACAAAATATGAAAATAAATTATATTAAATTGATATTAACTTACTAATTAACTAACCATCACGCCGTTTCCATGCAGAGGTGAGCAGAAAGGACGGACCGCCAAACAACCCGATCTTGGCATACACTTCTTGCTTCATTCACATTCATACATCGTCTCATACAATCTCTTCTATTATTCCAACTTCGATCTTGCCATGTCTTCCTCGGGCGCCCCTGCTTTTTCTTCCATTCACATTCGCATGATATATTCTTCTTACACTCCTTTCTTCGTTCATTCGCTCTACATGTCCAAACCATCTAATCATCCCTTTCTTAATCTTACTCATTACGCTGATATCAGCCTTGCATTCTTTACGAATCTCAATATACTGAGGCGAATGTGTGGTAAAATCATGTATGATCGTGAGAAAAATATTAAATTAATGTTATTGGTGAAGAAAATAAATAATTGTAAGGTTGGTGTTTTAACTGCAGTTGAGTGGTTTGGGTAAGTCTGTATTTGGTATTAATATATTTTATATTTCAGATCTCCCTGTGTAACGTATCCGGCGTTTTATTTATTTTTTAAACTTATCATTGTTGTTGTGATTTTTGAAAGAGAGTGGGATTTTGTAGTAGAGTTTAATACCATGGTACAAGAAGCTTTTTTGTCTAAATGTTGCGTTTGTAGTTCCTTGTTGGATATGTTTTTGACTCTGAGATTTAGTGTATCTAATATATGTGTTTGTTGTTGTTGTTTTTTTTTGTATGTTTGTATGTAAATTAGTATTAGACATATAATACTGGATATTAAGAAGCCTGTTTGCTAGCCCTGTACCTAAGGTTATATAGCTTATCTACCGTGAGAGAAAATCTGGGTTTCTGTGCGATGTACGTGATTGTTCCTGGTTCGATAGTGCAATGATTGTGACTTCAGAAATGATGTTGTTAAGCCTAAACTTACTATTTTTATTATCACAAGTGATGTTCTGTGGCGTTTGTGCGATTTCTCAAATTCTTAAATGGAAAAATTCCTCCATCATGTAAAAAAAAAAAAAAATTTTTTTTTGTGCCTACCCTAAGAATAAGTAAGTAACTTTTTGGCCAAAAAAATCAACTTCCGATGATAAAATAATGGCTTTTTCTTAAATATTCAATGCACCATCCTTCCCCAAACTTGAAAAACTACACACATCCTAACTTTGATTATGAAGCAACGTACGCCGACGTTACTCCTACGTATCTACGCAAAGTGAGCTTTGTAACCCTCTCTTTCAAATGATTTACTTGTAAAGTTTTAAATCACCCCAAAAAATACCATCCATTCCCAGATAACTGTATAAAATCTTTAATTAACCATGTGGCCAATAAACGTAGTCATTCTTTTTTTTGAAAACCGTTCCCAATACCTAAATATGGTCAACAAACCCTTAAATACATTGTTCCATTGATATTTAACAAGTTTCCATACAAATTTAAAAACAATTGCTCTGTAAATTCTCACTGATGTTAAAGTGTTGGCTTTTGGAGAGTAACCCTGTGTATTGATAGTAACAAATATGATCGTCTCCTCGATTGTATAGCTCCTAGATATCTGCTGTATTTACGCTATTTTTCTCTTTCTTACATTGTCAATTGAAAAAATATTATGTTCTGTTTGATTTTATGTCTCCCTGATAGCTGCGGATATCTTTAACAGTATTTAACTGCAAATATTACAATAAGTCTATCCTCACTGTAACAAAACTGAACTACTTTATTTTATTTTTTTTATTTCCCAATTATTTTTTTTAATATTTTTATAATATTACATAAGTGGAGTCTAGTAACTCTATAACAAAACTGTTATGCTGTTTTTTATTTTTTTTTTAAATATTTTTCGTGTACATTGATTACAACATGGATGCACCAGGCACCTATATTTTTTTAAATTATTGCGCTATATTTGTATGATTATTATTTATTCTTATATTATATAATATTGCTTAAGTAAGCTCCTGCTGACAAGCTACTTGCAGTGGCTTACCGAGTAAAGTTCCCATTGTATGTAATTAATATTATACAATTTAAAAATATTAAAATACTTTCACTATTAAATCCATCCCAAACAACTGAGAGTGTAACTAATCAAATATAATTGGCATTATAATAACAGTTAAAGGAAATTTCTCAGCATGGCGATTCATCAGGTCCGCAGGAGTAGGCAGTGAGGCAGGGTTCGAGCCCCGATGTCGCCCGTCTCCGGCACGAATGTGAATGGATTTGGTCCACCGGCCTGTATTCTGCATTCGAACCTAATCAATTAAGTTAGATTTAATGTCACGAGGATCTATCGCCTTTGTGGATCGTTAGTTACACCTTTGACCAGGGCTGAGATAGTCGATTCCGTTTACGATTTGCATGCGAATAAAATACAGATTAGTAGTTATTCATCTGTTTTTAGGTAAATTATTAGAAAATTGCAAACAGTGGAGTTTACCTATTTAGTTTTTATGTACATATTATTGGCTTGCATTGCTTTATGACGAAGGGTAGGCTGTGTGTAGTTTTTTGACGAATGTTTCCATTCGACCAACATTTATTTTTAAAACAGATGAAGCGCCCTTGAGGTGATTTTTCACAAAAAAGCGCTATACAAATCATCCAATTATTATTATTATTATTATTATGAAGATATCAATTTTTTATCACAATATATACGCAACTGAATGAATCAACTACACGAATATACTTCATATTGTTTGAAAATGGCCTTGAACGCCGAAACAGCTGTCACAATAATAAAAACTAAAAATACTTGCAGAACTTATAAATAACATTATAATTTTTTTAAGAAAATTAAATAGGGTTCCACGAATTAAAAACAAAAACATTTAATACACGAATATACAAAATGTTGATATATGTTGATTATGAAAACAGCAGATTTTGACTTATTGCAGTTTATAACTGGGCAATCGAACAGTGGCGCGCATTGCTCTATGACCTAAAGGAGGATGTGAGTAGTTTTCAAGTTCGGATATGAATTGTGCATTGAATGTATGAAAATATTAAAATTGCCATTTTATTTATTATCTTACTAAAAAGCACAAATTTATCAAATAAAAACTATTTATCGATGTAGAACGACTGTGTCGTAAACAGATACTCACTGTTTTATAAATTAAATAAAAAATTGTACAAACATTATACTATTTTCTTTAGGAAATACGTAAAAGTTTAAAAAAATATATATTTCATACCTTTAATTGGGTCACTGGCACATTCGTAATTTAGAAATCAGGAGTTGAGAGTACCTGATATGCTCCTAACGACAGCGCGCTATTTTTGCAGGGCTCATCAATCTTACAATCTACATCACAACCCCAAGACTGGTAGCGCCCATATTCAATATAAACATAAATGTGTGTACTTGAACAAATACACATGACAAAAATTCTAATGCGTTTAAAAAGTCACCAATGTATTAACATAATATATTTTCCATGACTTCGTTGGGACTACTGCAAACCTCAACAACATTCTTTCTTAATATCTCAAGCATTTTTAAAAGTTGGTGTCTTTTAATTCAAGCCAATAATAATTACATCAATTATTATCTTTATCCTAACTTTCATTTAATTGCACATAATTACCAGGAGCCCAGAAGAAAGGAGAGGAAGTGGAAGATGGAAAAGCCACCTCGGATTGGAGATGAAAGCATCTGATACCACAGCTAATTGCGCGAAAATAATTATGAAGAGCTCGAGTCTTCAAACATTAGATGTTTGTTTTGCAGACATATCACGGCAAATAATACAATTCGATATTTGTAAATAAAATGGTAGTACTTAGTCAATCATAGAAAGGGAAATAAACATTTATTTCAAGGCTTAAAGTGTTGGCGTGCAGTGCTTCTATGCCTCAAAGACATTTGTTATTTTTAAATGGTACGAAAAAATAACAATGGGAAAGAAAAAATAAGGTTAAAAAATGTAGGTTAGTCGGGGATTTTAAAGAAATTCAAGACCTTCCTAGGCAATTAGAATAATGAATTGTGTAACTTTTTTTATGTATTCATTCCCTGGTTGTCCTCTTGTGTCAATTGAAAAAAGTTAAGTACATTGTTTTAATCACATTCAACGTAATTGAGTTGGTTTCTAACCACTTTTGTAGAACGATGAGCCCACATTCAGTTTCTTTGAAAGCATCTTTCATGAAATATTATTACAGTTTCATCGGCGAAGCTTACTATTTTTCCTTTGATGGATAGAGCAGAAATTTCGTTTATGTAGATGAGAAATAATACACTTCCTTTAATTTCTTTATTTAAACATACAATATCAAAATATTATAAGACTGTTAGGATTTGTAAATCCTTTGAATCGGCAGCTAACGTATTGAAAACTAATATTATTGATAAATTAATTAAAATTTCACTTTGTATTCACCACTTTATTAATAAACACAGATATCAACATGTTTCGAAAGCGATGCTCTCTTCATCAGGAATATATAGAATACGAAAAATAATGTAGACAAATGACAAATAATGAAAGATTAAGAAAGGAACGCTTAGATGGTTTGGGCATGTCGAGCGAATGAACGAAGAAAGGAGTGTAAATGACGCGAATGTGAATGGAAGAAGAAGTCGGAGACGCCCGAGGAAGACATGGCACGAACAATTGAAGCAAATACTTGAGTCGGGCCATGTCAGAAGTCGGAATAATAGAAGAGAATGTGTGAGACGATGTATGAATGTGAATGAAGCAAGAAGTGTATGCCAAGATCGAGTTGTTTGGCGGTCCGTCCTCTCTGAGAAAAGGCGTGATGGTTAGTTAGTTAGTTACAATAATGTAAGAATAGACAAATTATAAATATGAACAAAAATTGATTAAAGTAGGTAAGTAATTAATCAAAAAAGTGAATAAAAAATTATTATAAAACATAGAGTAACAATTTTATAAATTATTTTTATTATTAATATTAATACGAAAATAAATACTTTAGATATTATTGACATTATTATTTATCATTGAGCAAAACCGAACAAACTATTTTTTTTTTAAATTTTATTATTACTACATGCCCCCACACCAACGATTTAGATTGTAAATACAATACAACATAGCGGGTTCAATGTTTTTCATACTAATTTTAAAACGTAGTAGCAACATTTTTACATATATGATTTCATTCAAACTACTCTTTAAACCTTCCCGGCACTAATAAGACTTTAGCAACATCAATGACGTCGTATTTTTCAATCTTAGCGCTCTAGCTCACTCAAAAGTCACGAGCCGCCACTGAATCTATGTACCAATTATGATGAATACCCAGCCTATTAATCACTTGGTTCAAAACTCATATATTAAACGCTTAAGTATTCGCATTTATGTGATTTTTCTACTTGGAGCCAGTGGCAGTTCGTGGCCTATCTCATTTCGAGCACAATCGGATATTAAGAAAGTGAGAAAAGGAAATCTCATGTTAGTATTTTCCATAATATTTCTTTTTCTCTAGATCTAATGAAATTTAATTATTTCGCTGCATCGGAGATTAGCGACCTAGCAATAGGCAACAATTCGGCGATTCATTAAAAGGTCTGTGGCTAATGAATAATATACTTTCGTGGGCATAAAATAAAGTATACTCATACACACTTGTGTGCCTTTGATTTAGTAGCTTTTGGTTCTAGCCCCGAGGGAGCCAACGGAAATACAGAAAAGATGGCGCTCTCTTACACTGCCTGCATTGTATATTGTCATTCCTTTTGATCTAAATTAAGTGACGATGATATATGTATTGTAATAGAAATTTTAAGACCCGGATTTCTTTGGATCACGAAATGTGCACACACAGCATTTCTTATATTTTATTTATATTACGGTGGTAGGTTACCAAAAATAGTTTTGAATACGAAAATCGCAATTTACCCAGAAAACCGTTTGTTTTTTTTTATGTAAAAAAGTCACATCTTCAGTAATTAACAACTCAGAACACAATGATCGCCGAAAAAAATCTGTTGATTTTTGTAAAATACTGTTCCGTGCAAATTTGGTGTTAAAAAACCTCCATAGTCGCTGCGCACCCCAGCAGCTAACAGATTCCCAAGGTTTGCAAGCTCGGTGCGCTTTCTCGTTGAAGCGCCACTAATACATTTTGTGTGAAATATTTCTTTTTGACAGAAAGTTCCATAGTCGCTGAATTCATAACGCACACATGGAATTCAATTCGGGCTCGCTTTCCGGCAATATTATTATGTTAGTTTAAAGTGTGGTATAATTATAATACAAGGTTGTTTTATTTTATTGTCTTTTTTATGTGAGTTCAATGCACAAATGAATTTTAGAGAACACCGCCCCTGCTTGGAACGGACTCTCAAAGCGATTTATTACCCGGCAGTGATTTGAAAAATAGCCACAAAACACCAAACAAATCCTCTCCTCTCATCCGATACACAAAATAATCTCCACGGTGCCCATCGAGGCACGCGCTCTCTGACCAAACCATTCCCCCGTACTGCTGAAGGTACTGGAAGCTGGATTAATCTGCCAATGGGCCATACGTCTTGCCCACGGGAAGAGAAGTAATGCTCTTTGTGATGAATGGTTTTTGTTTTAGTAGGATTACTCCTAGGCTTACAATTGTAATATCGTACCTAACTTATCTCTATTCGTGGAGAATGAATCATTCTAAAAAAAACAATTGATAATTCAATAGCAGAGTAGAACAATTTGGGAATATTCTCATTATGTCATATTATATATTCAAAAATTGGCAACAACATACTTTTGAAAATATTTTGTCACCTTAATTAGTAAATACATTGTTTCATAATTTCAGATACTTATTAATTTTTTCATGGTCCCAATACGATGCTTATTCGCCATTGTTTTACAAAGATTACAATGTTAGAAAAAATGGTGCAATAAACATAAATAAGTAAAATAAGTTTAATTAATTGGAAAATATAACAAGGCAAGGGTCATGGGAACAGGTTTGATTGTATTTTGTGACAAAAGGTAGTTGATAAACTATCTGTAAGTGACGTTAAAATATCAACGGTCAATGCAGCATCGTTAAACAGTTGAACCGCTCTGTTCCGATAAACAGAAGTTCTCGCTTTTGAAGCATTTTTTTTTTTTTTTTACATGAATACCGCACAAGAGTCCCAACTGCTCCCAACCGTCTGGAGCCAGTGAGACTATGGCATTCCCAATTGGGGAATGTTGTGAGGCTGGTGGTATTGGGGAGGGGAAGGAGAAGGAGAAGGGGAAAAGGGAGGTTGGGAAATACCTGGCTATTCAGATCTGGTCACCAAACACGGCTAAAAGCCATTTCAAGCAACGTTTCAATTCTGAATGGTGGTCTTTCACCAGGGCGATACTGAGAGTATCTTCCACTCTGGAACGTGCGCAAATATACTATATATTATTTTTTAATTAATTAATTATGAAACAACACAAATTAATTAAATAAAATTTACTTGTGCACGCCGGGATTTGAACCCGCGACCTTCGGATTCGTAGTCGAGAGCCTTACCCCTCGATCATGGAGGCCGTCAAGCATAAAATAGTAGTTGAGATCTTCCACGAGTATAGTTGTTAGGGATGTACAATTTAATCTCTATCAATACAGACAGATTACATATTATAGATCCTGTTTTTTTTTTTTTTAAATATATAATGTTTTTCAACGAACGCCATTGTTTGTATACCAATACATATCCGTGTGATAAAAAAAAACTACTTAAAGGAAATAATACCCAAAAAAAATAAAAGTCGATTGGAAAAAGATTTATTTTAGATTGGCAGAGAAGAATTTTCTATTTATTTACGATTCATAAATAATATCTTTAATTCAATCATAGAAATCGTAAAATGTTAAACAAAAGCTGTCTAAAATTGTCCAACATTTTATATTATTTTATAAGAAAACGAAAATTTTGTTGTATTAATTTATTATTTAAGTAAAAATCCAAAGCGTATCCCTAAAATGAAAAAATAAGAAGTCTTTTGTTTCTCTTGTAAAGTGGCCAAAATGGACTTAGGTAGATGATTTACCAATTAAGGTAGCGATTTGTAGATACATTTCATAATTATTAATGGTTTTTTGTGTTTAATTCGTAGAACTCCATTTATTATTTTTTTTTTAAATTTAATGCAAATCAAATTTAATAATGTTATTAAGTTCTGTAAGTATTTTTAGTATTTATTATTGTAACAGCTGTTTCGTCGTTCAAGGTCATTTTAAAGACAGTTTGAAAATGGCCAGAACGTCGAAACAGCTGTCAGAATAAATAAAACTAAAATTACTTGCAGAACTTAATAATAACATTATTAAATTTGATTTACATAAAATTAAAAAATAAAAAACATGTTGTTCCTAGATTACCGCATTCATCTTCTTATGTGGAATATGGATTAAAATCATTGGTTTTATGTAAGTACGAGACACTTTGAAATAAAAATCACTACAGTATCAGTATGAATCTTATTGGATTCCTACTAGTTTCAATTTTAACATGTGGTTAGGGGAGTCATTAGTTCAATAGAGTCCATCTCCCTTGACAATGTTTCGAACTGTTCCGTAAGATGGCACTGATGTTGATAACTTTTATTTAATGTTTTATCTAGCTAAATTGTGAACTGCCTTGTAGATTTACCATATCATAAGAATTTAATTTTGTTGCCCTGAACGCCATATCATATCAAAGATTTATTTAGTTTACCACATTTTAATCCAAATATGACCAAAATTCATTAATTATCTGCAAAACATTCAATCCAATCTTACAAGATGTAAACATTTTCAACTGCACCTTCAAAAGACAAAGTCAAACTGGCGGAATTTATCGCATGACGCGAAAATAATATTTATTTTTTCTTTAATGATATAATATAACTAACTGAATGAACGAAGAAAGGAGTGTAAGAAGAATGTATGACGCGAAAGCGAATGGAAGAAGAAGCCGGGGACGCCCGAGGAAGGCGTGGCACGATCAAGCGAATCAAATACAAATGTCAGAAGTCGGAATAACAAAAGAGAATGTATGAGGCGTTGTATGAATGTGAATGAAGCAAGAAGTTTATGCCAAGACCGAGTTGTTTGGCGGTTTGTCCTCTCTGCCTACCCATGCGGAGAAACGGCGTGATGGTTAGTTAGTGAGTTTAGTTAGTTTAATAATTTATTGTTTATTAATATTTCTGTTTTGTTCATAATGTAGTATCTATAATTAATAATAATTACTCAAATAATAGAACTTGTTTGGTTTATCTTATGTTTATTTAACAATGTATCTAATTATTGTATTGTATAGCTATTTGCTTCTTTAATAATATAAAATAAAATAAAATAAAAAATGGAGTTTTATTCTATGTTTCTAATCTTGAATACGTACTACATATTTAAATAGCCACTATAAAATAACATTTAAAAAAATCTGTAATAAGGCTGTTTATAGAATATATAATATAGTATGTATAAGTATATATATAAGTATATATATACGTGTGGTAGAATTATAATACAAGTTTAACTTATTATTGGAGTTTACTGAACAAATGAATTCAGAGCAAAACTCAAAACTCATCTCTTCGGAAAGTCATATCCATGAATTGTTCAATTGCATACCTAATTAACATAGCGAAGCTAGCCGTTACCACCCAACTAAAGTAATTAAAAGAAAAAATTGAAACATTTCATAGTTTGCGACATAGCAAATAATTATAAATATTTTTAACTGTAAATATTAATTATCGAAGATCTCAAATAAAATAATGTTTCAAATAAATACCTACACTTCTTTTTCCAATAACCTTCTGACAAATAGGATTTAAACACTAACTGCAATATGTCCAGTGTTTTATAATATTGTAATGAAAATAAAACAATAACTTTGTTTATAACCACGAGAATTTTGTTTAATTTTATTACGACCGACCGGTTTCGCTTAAGATAAGCATCTTCAGGGTACAAAAATTAAACTTTGTTTTTGTTAAATTAACCTTTAATTTTTGTACCCTGAAGATGCTTATCTTAAGCGAAACCGGTCGGTCGTAATAAAATTAAATAAAATTCTCGTGGTTATAAACAACGTTATTGTTTTATTTTCATTAAATATGTCTAACCACAAAGTGACTGCTTTCTATCAAAATATTATAATATTGTGTCTTGTGCGTGCAAAATCACACCTTCTCAAGCGATAACTTTGTAATTTAACGTTTTAATCTGGAGTGACCTACCCGGTAAGTATATTTCTGTATATGTTTGTACATAATAAGATAAACCCCAGCAAGTAGTATTTGTACAGCTTCCTTGAGGTGATTTTTACTGAACTATGCTAGTCATCCAAGTATTATAGTTATTATTATTATTCAGAGAAAACCGCCACTGGATGTGGCTGTCTGAAGAGATGTGTTTAAAGCTTCGTTCTACATAGCATGGTCCGGCACCTAGTTCATACCTCGTGCAATCAAAGCTATAACGCTCGACAATTGATCGCGGGTCCAATAGTGGTCCTAATCCTAAACGCTTCCTTCCGCCTGGGGAAGTCGAATCTGCCGCGGACCGCAGTCCTCCGACTAACCCACGGCTATCGTTGTCCGTGATGGACACTAATAATACTTGTCCTGTGTCCTGTTTCTCTCCGAGTACCTGGTACCAAATAATCTGCTTGGGGGAGCCAGGGACACAGGGGGAACGGATGGATGACTGCTGGACAATGCTGTTTAAATGTGTTACGCTTCTCTTCTTCTAGTGTGTCTTTAAATTGATATAACTTTAATAACACTAGATGTGTACAAATGTATTAATTGTTATTGTGTTTAATTGGTTGAACTCCATTTAACATCTTTAAATAAACTCCTGATGAAGGAAGGGTGCTTCCGAAACCGGTAGAGTTTTGATAAAATAAAAGTGGTCTACAACAAATTTATGTGTTTTTTATTGTAAATTATGGCGAGCCACAAAGTTAATGCTTTTTACAAATATGTCTTTAAATAAAATTTGAAGTAAATTTTGACGGTCTCCGTGATTAAATGGTTACACTGACGTCAGAATTACATAGACATGCCCATAGCAAAATCTACCCATATTATTTTGACGTGAAGGCAAAGCTCACGTGACATCCATTTTTACACCAGCCCGGGTCGCACATCTTTTTAATAAATCATCATTCGTCCACTGACTGCCGTCTAATGATCATCGGAAGATTTTACGGAATAACGCATTATTATGCATTAAAATGCTCGTGGGTGACCGTCAGCGTTACACTGTAGCTCTCCATTTATTCGCTTACATACGAGTATTAGCGTTGGCTACTTACGTATGCGACTTACGTACGTGTGGCCCTATTTCCAGTCTTACTCTACTGAAACAACATGAAGATTAAATTAAATATTTATTAGCAGTAAAAGGTGTATGTACCTGACATAAATTAAAAGTGGACAGATTCTGAAATCTATACGATTGATTTATAAACCTGCATACATACCTTTCTTCGGACCGTTGATTTGGCTAAAAGGAAACAATTATTTGTGTGGGATTCGATCCTCATTCTTGGCATTATTATTCATATCCCACAGATAGAGGAGCGCGAGGAATTTCATGATGTATAACTGCACCTTTATAATATATTAGAATGGATAAAGTCGTTTAGAAGATGCGTGGTTGTAATAAGAGAGAAATTAGTTCTTTTCTTTTATTAAATAAGCAATAATTCACGGATATTAAATGACAGGTAATCTGAAATATCGTCGAGAATCGGAAGTTTTAATGAACGATAGTCTGGATTACATGTTACAAGATTGCGCCTTCGAAGTATCGTACCCTGAGGCTTTGAATAGACGAAAAAAACTAAAACAGAATTCTGAGTACACCTCACTAGATTCCTACTCATATCTTCAGAGATACACTAACATGATACGTTGCTTGAAATGGTTTTAGCCGTATTTGTGATTAGATCTGAACAGCTAGGTTTTTCCACACACTTTCCAGCCTCACAACATTCCCAATAGGTGATGCCATAGTCCCACTGGCTCCGGACCGTTGGTTCTCTTGTGCGGTATTTACATGAAATACTAAAAACCTTATTTTCAAAAACCCCGGTAAGCAAAATCGATGAAAAAATGCATTATTTTCTGTTTTTGTGCATGTTTGGGTTGTCTGTTTTTTGTGTATCGTATGTTAATTTTTTATGTACAGTGCACGGGGACATTTCTCCCTTTTCCTGTGTCAACTGTGGTTAGAGGTGCATAAATGAGGAGATAATCTTCTCTACCGAGTGAGCGGGCTGCCTATTGCTACTGTAAGGCGTTTATTTATTTTTATTTCAAATTATGTAAGCCGTGTTTTATGTCCTAGCGGCACATGCTGATAGAAATCTTATATTTAAGTACGCTCACTAAGGTAATGGAGGGTATAAGATGGAATTTGAGCGGATACGGATGGGGTCAGTGCTGGGGGTCCAGCGGCCGAGGTTAGAGATGGAGTTCGATTCTAATTTGGAGTAAAATGTTTTGGGTACATATATTATATGTTTTAATGGAGGAATTTTGGAGTCCGTCTTAATTATGCTATTCTTGACGAACCAGGGACTTTTGGCGAATCGTCAGAGCAATGCATTCTGGAATGATTCTAGCAACTTTGAATTTAAAGTCGCCCATATGGGTGATGCGTATGTTAATTTTGATCGGATTGTTGATGGTAAATTGGAGCTACTATACACTTGAAAAAGTGTTCTTGTTTGTTCATTATCGCGTAGACCGACAGTCAGCGATCGATTTCCAGCCTTAGAATATTAGTTTTCGACGTTTCATCGGTTTGACTTTAAACCATAGGTTCCCAAAGTGGTCTGTACGGACTCCTGGGAGTCCATGGCAGGGAGGAAAAAATTAGGGTTCACGAGATGAAAATGGGAGTCCACGGATCGGACTTCATTTAGACTGCACGCATAGTAAAGCAGCGCAGTAAGTTTCGCTCGACAAGTCTACCGCGCACTTAAAGCGAATCGTGTCCACGCAGGCACCTTCGTGTACAAGTTTTTACAAATTTTCATACCAGCAGCAATGCATCGCGCAGTGAATAAATACCACTTGTCCAATATTGTACCAAAGTTTTGGACAGAGAGGGTGGGAGGGGGGTCCACGTAAAATTAAAAGAACGGCAAAGGGGTCCTCGGGGAAAAAAGTGTGCTTTAAACGTTTAAATACCTAAGTGACGTTGAGATATTTAAGTTTTATAGTTTTTTTAATGTGAATACTGCACAAGAGAACCAACTGCTCCCAACTGTCCGGGGCCAGTGCGACTATATAATCCCCAGTTGTGGTATATTGCTAGGCTAGAAGTAGGGAAGGGAAGGAAATGAGTGAGAGGGTTGTTGGGAAGTACCCGTAATTTCAGATTTGCTCCAAAAACACGGTTAAAGCAATTTCAAACGACTATTCGAATCTGATTGGTGGTCTTTCATCATGGCGGTACTAAAAGTAACGAATTGAATATCCAAAGATATTTATAATGAAAATAATATGAATATCCCTCGGGACGATAAAGTTATTTTTCGTACTCGTTTCTCCCTCAAACTGGAGTATCAATATGCATCCACGATTAAAAAATCAGCCCTTCACGATCAAGCAATCTGTTTGAATTATAGCGCCACGTTCCTTCGTTTGTCTTCACTTCGGATTTAACACGACTCATGATCGATTTAAATAAGTAACACAAGCTTGACTTCAGACTTAACGATAAGTGGGAAAGATCGAGGACACAGTGACCTGATTTTCATGCTATATGGACGGATCGATTGATAACGATATTAATTTATTATGTTTTGGGCCACGATTTAAAAGTCCACTAGACTGGATGCAAATTCTATCTAGATTGTTCACGATTCTAACTAGATTGCCATTTAATAATCTCAGGGAGCCCTGACTTGATGTGACTTTTAAACTTAATTATAAACTGCACTGGCAACTTTTGACAATTTACATTTTTGTTGTCTTCTGTAACAAAATTTCATGTCATTTAGAGAAATGACAGTCTAAACTCACCCGGAGGTGGCACCGCAATTTCTATTAAAAAGAAAATAGCACACAGACATAATAAAACACCCACACTAAAATCCATTCAATCAACATCCATCACAATAGGGTATTTTCTTCTTTTTTTTTATTGCAGCAAAATATTAGAAATTAATTACGATAGCGATGGCATTGTTTTAATATTTTTGTTTACAAATAAATTTTCGACAACGATTTAAAATGTGAACCTTCGATCTGCTGCCAAAACGACATGTTCGTTTTTGTTCGTGAATATGGCGTCGTTGACGTCACGCTGAACAACGTCGGTGACAACCTTCTTGCCAGTCAGTGGCGTTATTGAAATCATAATGATGTTTTACCCAGTTCGAACCGTTTCGAAATGTGCAGTTTTAAATCGTTTTTAAAATCAAATATTTATTATTGACGTCTTCCGTGGCCTTGGGATAAGGCTCTCGACTACAAATCCGAAGGTCGCGGGTTCAAATCAAGGCGTGCGCAAGTAAATTTTATTTAATTAATTTGTGTTGTTTCACAATTAATTCATTTAAAATAATATATGGTATATTTGCGCACATTCCAGAGTGGAAAATACTTTCAGTATCGCCCTGGTAGAAGACCACCATTCAGAATAGAAACGTTACTTGAAATGGCTTCAGCAGTGTTTGGTTAATATCCAGGTATTTCCACATCTTCCTCTACCCATTCTCCTTCCCCTCCCCACTACCATCAGCCTCATAATATTCCCCAATTGGGGATTCCATAGTCTCACTGGCTCTAGACGGTTGGGTGTAGTTTATATGAACATATTAAAATTACCCATTTTTAGTAAGATGATCAGAATCTGGAATATTAATTTTAAATCTTCTGCACATTTTTAACGGTATCAATAGTTTGCGAAAATACCATATTTTATAAAAAGATTAGATCCGTTGAGGTTAAGTTCGATCTGCAACCGACCAACACTTAAAATCGAAAAGAGCGATCAATGGCAACTCCTCGATGGACACACACCCAGCATTCTAGCGGGAGACTTTAACTCCAAATACCCTGATTGGAATCGTAGAGTCACAAATTAACTAAAACGATTGCTTTTTCCGATAAAATAAATTGTTCGATTTATTAGAAAAAACATTTAATATTTAATCATTCGAGAAAATAATGTCAATAACTCTTAATGAGAAGATGAAACAAATCGGAAAATAAAAAGAAAATGGTCGCAACTAGGACTTGAACCCAAATACTCTGATCTTACCGGAACAATTGCCTCCACAGATTGAACTATTGAGACCTAATTAAATTCATTCCCAATTTGATTTATTAACATTTTCCTTTTTATAATTGCAAAATTCTACCCAAATGTGATTAAAGTCCCAGTTGCGACTGTCACCTTTTTTTCATTTTATTCATCTTTACCCGTTTCATATTATCTGCTTCAATGATAAAATATATTTGGGAAGTATATTTACGAGAGACGGAAAGACTGATAGGGATATTGAAAGAAGGGTGAACGCAGGAAACTCCATTAGCGGAGGACTGAACGCGGTTGGCGCTAACAAAAAGTTGTCCAAAAAGCGAAGCTGGCAGTTCACAATGGAGTGCTTATACCAACCCTGATGTATGGCAGTGAGGCATGGAAATGGCAGAGGAAGGATGAAAGTAAACTGAATGCCGTACAAATGAGATCTCTGAAACGAATGTGTGGTAAAACCATATATAATCGTGTGAAAAATCTTGAAATTCGTAAAGAATGCAAGGCTGATTTAAGCGTAATGAATAAGATTCAGTAAGGGATGCTTAGATGGTTTGGGCATGTGGAGCAAATGAACGAAGAAAGGAGTGTAAGAAGAATGTATGACGCGAATGTGAATGGAAGAAGAAGCCGGGGACGCCCGAGGAAGACGTACCACGATCAAGTGAATCAAATACTTGAGTCGGCCCATGTCAGAATTCGGAATAATAGAAGAGAATGTATGAGACGTTATATGAATGTGAATGAAGCAAGAAGTGTATGCCAAGATCGAGTTGTTTGGCGGTCCGTCCTCACTGCCTACCCCTGCGGGGAAACGGCGTGATGGTTAGTTAGTTTAGTTAGTTAGTTAGTTATGATAAATAAATATTACTTCTATATATTTTAGTAGACATTGAATTTTACACTTTCTTTAATTAATTCCGTCTCTATTTGTAGGTGTAATAATCATCCTTGTTAAAATGATGTTAATTAATGATATTCGTATTCAAACACAAAAATATTGCGCTGGGTGAGGCACGAACCCATGACCTCTTCATCAAAAACCGAGCGTCCCGTCACTAGACTAAGGTCGCTAATAAATTAATAAAAATCGTTTCTACGAGAATAATAATATGATTTAGTGTAGATACGAAATATGAAATTGTTACGAAACAACAATAGATCTTAGTCGGGGAATGAATGCATGAAGCTGCGTGGGAGATTATCTACATGTATTTATTCACTATCGTTAAAAGCATTTAGTAATTTTTATTTCTGAACACTCTTATTTTGAACAAAGTAAAGGAAGCCATTTATGGGTTCATCGTGAAGTGTATTGTGCAAATCTTTGATATGGAAGATATATAAATCACAGAGAATCCATCATTTTATTTTGGAGCCAAGGTCCATGGTGTGATCTCTCCACTGTGCAGTGGCTTTGTACGGCGTTGGGAGTTGGTGGTCGTTGCTGCAGTCATTCATTGCACAAATGCATCCTTAAACATTGGGTAATAGAATTGTAACCACATCTGTAAATCTTGGCCATGCATTAGTAATGATTATTTTGCTGTCTTCCTAAGTTCTGCCGAGGGTGGATCAAATTTAAACATATCCTAAATGTTTCCTACAGCAGAAATATCTTTTGAACGGTGATATTTTTAGTAATTACTATACAATTTTGATATTTATTGAAGCGAATGAAAAAAGTGAAGCCGGGGACGCCCGAGGAAGACATGACAAGATAATGCATGAGACGATGTATGAATATGAAAGTAGCAAGAAGTGTATACCAAGATCGAGTTGCATGGTGGTCAGTCCTCTCTGCCTACTCCTGTGGGAAACGGCGTAATCTTTAGTTAGTTAGTTATATTATCGATCGGCTTATTGCTGAGTTGTCCAAAGAGTCGCGGATTCAATCTCCTGCATTCCAATCATTTTACAAGAAATAATTTACTTATTTTTATGATGGGAATATGGAGAAATATAATTTTAAAAAATATGTTTATATGCGATTACTCTATAATATTTGTTATTTGTCGGCTCATAAAGCTGAGTGATACGTAACTCAATCTTATCAATATTACTCAATAACATTATCTTTTTTTTATTACTCAATTTTAAAGGCATTTTTTTCCTCATAGCACCAACATGTACCTATAAAACACATATACATAATTGTTTACTCTATAATATATGTTTTTCTCATCTCTTCAATTAACTATTATACTATACTCAAATTACCTGGTACACGTTAACGATTACTCCATACTTTTTTTCTCATCTCTTAGTATTATTCCATATTAATTATTATAATATAGTCAAATTACCCTGAATACACTTTTTTTTTCTATACAATTCTTCACATCCCTTTATACTTAATTATTATACTTTTTTCTAAATATACTATATTACCATACTATGTCAATACTAGCTTTATTTCACATCTATTTTTGTATAACGGCACTTAATATGAACTAAACTAATCAATTTGACTGTCCTAAAATAGGATTTGTTCCTACTTGGGCAGTCAAAGCTTTCTCACATTTTGTTATTAAATAATGTGTTTCAAATAAAAAAATATTATTCTTATTAGATTATTCGTTACCCGGAAATGTGTGCTTCTATTTAGTTTATTTTTATTTTTATAAAGTACCTACCGTTACCTTTTGATTATCTAAAGTTTGATTCCGAACGCCCCTCTCGAGATGCCTAGAGGTCTGGCGTATGGCACAAAGACTAGGGCGTAAGGCGTGGATGTGTCCATAAAAGGGTCAGCAGCGTTACTCACTCAGTCAGTGGTTCAGCCCACCACTGTTTAGCCATATTGTAATATTATTACAGGCGGTGGGAATGCCAGTGTCGGTATAGCTGCTTGTCGCTGGTTACCTGACTATCACTCGGAAGTTTCGACAGAGACCTGCAATATGTGGAGGTGACTCACTAGTCACTCGGGCAGAGATTAGCGTCTAGGATTATAGAGGAGGAAGTTAATTAGTTGGGCTTGTGACTTGGGGCCTTTGCTAAAATGTATTAGTTATCGGAGCATGAATGCAACTAGGTTTAGAGTCAAGCCATATGCAATCGAAATGTAATACCGTTCATACGGAATCCCCAAAGAAAACAAACTTTTTCAGAATTTCTATGTACATATTACAAAATTTGCTTGAAAACTAAAAGTCTTATGTACTTAAAAAAATATGTGCTATTTTTGAAGATAATCTCTATTCAGATGTCCGGTTAAAAATCATTTATATGAAATTCCCTCGGAGGAAAAAAATCGTAAAGGATGCTACGAAATATATAAATAACACTTGTGGTTCTGTTATTCAACATGTTATATGTATGTTATTTAACCTGTCATAGGTTATCCCTTCAAAATATGTCACGTTTTATTAAATATTTTTTTAAAGGATAGGTTATGCCCTAAGCAGGATTTATATTATTCGCCTTTCCGTATTAACATATCTCCCTATTAAATAATATTCTGTTTCCGCCTGGATGGTCTTAACATGCATAATGTAAACAAAGTTGTTGTTAGTTCATAAAAATATATAGTATATTTATGTCACTTTCCAAAGTGGAAAATAATCACAGTATCGCCCTAGTGAAAGGCCATCATACAGAAATGAAACGTTGCTTGAAATACGTTTAGCGGGTTTTGTTGACCAGATCTGAATAGCTAGGTACTTCCTTAACTTCCTTCTCCCATCTCCTTCCCTTCATCTTCAGCCTCACAACGTAACCCAAATAAAGAGATGCCATAGTCTCACGGACTCCAGACGATTTGGAGCAGTTAGGACTCTTGTTTGGTATCCAAAATGGTTTATTTTATTTTGAAGTTGTAAGCCAAGTGCGACAAAATGGCTCCATTGAAACGTCTTTTTAAATGCTGTTACTAAAAACGTCACTGTCGGACGTGTTCGCTTCTCCGAACAAATTAGACGTGGCCACAAAGTTTGACGCGGCCACTTGCCTAAAAAACTATGTACGGGGGTCGGATCAGACGAAAAATAAATGATATTAGTATTCTAAACGACCCGACGCCCAGCCTATAATCTATATGAATTTTAATTCATGCAAAATGAATAAGTGTACAGTTGGTGAGAAGTGTTGCCAACCAACTGCCCAAAATGTTATGTTTAAATAAAAACGAGAGAAAGAGACAACGGAGTGAGAGATATAGAAGTATTGGTACGCTCTGCCAGATGACACACTCGTGAAGCTGGATCACGAGGAAGTACGACATCGGAGTCCGCGAGTGCGGGACAGCGTTCCAGTGGGGAATAGATACTCCAAGAAAACCGAAAAGTAGTCAGACAAGCATCTACCTCAGATCCGGCCGCTCTTCTATCTCGACTATCTTGACTCCAAGTCTCTACTCACCTTCCTCTATCTGACCATCGCCTGGCCTGGACCTCCCCTGGACTACCGCTATCCTCTGGACCCAGACCCACTCAATTTCATACGAACAAGGCCTTCCAGAGCATCCCCCAGAGTATTCAATTTGTGCAAAGCGTTTTGCACAAATTGGTAATTGTGCACAAATCGGTTTTGTGGAAAATTGCTTAAAGTCGGAGTCTTTCCCCCTTCCGGAGGTTTAGACAGGTTGCGTTTTCTCCCCTCCCACTTCTCCACAGATCGGGATTAACCGCCCACCTACCGTCTGCTTTTCCCGTCACATCCGTCTGACTATTAATTTGATCGATTTTTTTCATAGACGGTCTATAGGTGGTATATAAGACACTTTATGGCATCTTTAGGTAACATTAAAAAACGTACTTTTTAAGAGTCAGTATCATCTGATTTTTTTATTTTTTATTTTTGCTTTGACTCTTGCAGAAGATCAGATTGCAGCGAAATAAGGTTAATAATTTCTTCGAACGAATGGTATTCACTTTGTGGCGTCATTATTAATAAATTAATTTACAAAATATACTTTGTTTTCACCACTTTATAAATATATGATAAGTAAATATCTACATGTTTCGAAATCGGTATTTTTTTAAATTAGTTTGTTTGTAAATAAGGTTTAAATTGTACTAAAAAAATGTAGTCAGTATATGTGTATATTTTTTGAAATTTTTCATTATTTTTAGTTTATGTAATAACATTTGAAAAAGCTATGAAAATTTAAAGTGTTTATGTTAATCGATCAAGTAACTACAAAATTTTCATGAATGGAAAATAACATCACTTCCCAAAGTGCAATAAAAATGTATTCATATAATGCATTTAGTGATTTGTGTAGATATAAGCCTCAATTTCATCAGAAATATTATAATTTTGCATCACATTTGATATGGACTCTAATGAAATCGCTTCACACGTGGCTTGCATAATATTCTCATCACGTGGGCTCGGGCTAAACATTAAACGGAAACAATAACTTTGATGTTGAATGTAGGTACGGTACTACTGAAGGGAACTGTTCATATAATTCTATGGTACTTAGCACTTGGTACTAGTAATGCTGTGCATGAATATTAATCGTGTCAGCAAGGAGATTTAGCGGCGTTACATAAGAGTTTATGATGCAAATAAATTGCGAAGCCTACCAATTATACTAATTATGGAGTTCACGAATGACCATTGACCACGTTTTGTAATGGAACGACAAGAAATTTCAAGAAACGAAGCTGATATGTGAAAGAGAGGCGAGTAACTAACTGGCAGAAGAAGGTCAAAGCAAACTCAATGCAGTAGAAATATGAATCCTAAAGCATATGTGTGGTAAAACCAAGATGAGGTGATCCGAAAAGAATTAAAGAATGATGTGTATCCTTACATCATAATGAATAAGATTAGAAAAGGAATGTTTAGATGGTATGAACCAATGGCATGCTTTCCATAAAGGCTGAAAAGCTTTGCCTATAATAAAAAATAAATTAAAAGATTTTGAAATTGTGTGTTCATTTATTCAGTTAGCCACAATAATGAGGTTGTCTCCAGATGTTTTTTGTTTTAATGAAAATGTAACATATTTAAAGAATTCATAATGATAATAAAATTAGTTTTTAGACATCTTCAAAAATGACAAAAGTTATGAGCTTTCAAAGTGAACTTGGGAAAAACGTATTCCTGTGAAGTCATGAGACACAATTCACAATTCGGATGTCAATACTGCCGCACCTATTATATTTATGGCAGCCCCAGTTATTTTATGAACAGTGACGTCACACGCTTATCGGCCAGCCGGCGAGATTATCGATATTTTGAAGTGTGACATTTTAAAAAAATTCAAAAAGGTCAGCATGCTCTAATTTAGTTTCAGTTTCAGTGTCGATAAATCCACGTTTATTGAAAGAATGTTATACAGTTTCACACAATACGGCATGTTTACGTATAAGTACTATATATGTTACATAATTATATTATTTTATGGTTCACAGTACCTACGTCATTAGGTGAAATCTGTTCTGAGGCAGGTTTATTTCAATTAATATTATAAAATTGTAAATAATACGAAATTCCGATGTACGAGATGTGCAAGTGGAAGATGAAAGAACCTTAACACGATCATAATAAGAGGATTTTTTTTTTGTTTACACTAACTTCATAGAGGATGTCCTGAGGAAAATAATTACCATCGGGGCCTGTCATTTGGGAATGCTGTGTGGAAGTATTTTGATGAAGAAGGGAGAGGAAGTTCTTGGCAGGTAATGAGGGGTGTGAAGGAATCTGGGGGTCAGTATGTCCAGGAGTGAGGGACGTATTAATCCATCCCTCCCTCTGGGGAATGCGATTGGTCGAGAGAGTCCGGCTGATGAGGTCAAGGGATCTCCCTCAACCAGGCCTTCGCACAGTTGATGAGCAGACGCATCCTCCGCAAAGACCTGGACACATCTAACCCCATGAATCCGGGCACCACCGCTGAGTCACCAAAAAAGAAAGTGAAAAATGATCTATTCGTTTTATATCTAGGGGAAGGATTTGTGAAGTTTTGTTGCAAAACATATTTATTTTCTTTGTCCTTATGCGGTTTTATAACAAGGGATGTTTTTTAAGTCTTAGTGATTCGATCTAGTCATGAACATTTGCTCCAGTGGGGAGTTCCATATTAAAAAAAAAAAAAAACTGCATTTTTGGCATATCTTTGTAATAAATTTGATACGTTAAAGCTTTTAAAAATTTCAATTGAATGCATTCTCATGGGTAGTTGAATTATGGTCCTCATGATTCCCTTTTTAACTATATTTAGATTGTATATGTACTTAGATGTCGCAGATCCCCATCCTATAATTCCATATTAGATTCGAGAATGACATAATGCCTGAAAGTCTCTTTTCACATAGTTTTTACTTAACGTATTCCTAAGATTTAAGAAATGTATAAGATTTATCAGCTTTTCCGTAATACCTTTGATCTATGATTTTCATAAATAATAATTTTAATAAAAAATTATACCTGTACGCAATAATGCCTAATATCGAAATTTATTTAATAAAAAAAATAATAGTTAATTTCAATTCATCTTTAATTTAATTCAATTACGAAAATGCTCTTTAGAAAGATATATCAAGTTATTTATTAATCGTGCCGTCGGCAAGGCTGTGAGAAAGCATAGATGTACAATCGGCCCTACCTTTGTTGCATCAAGCCGTTATCTCATCATCTTCCACCAAAACGCTCCAAATCCACGCAATATCATAATCGCAACCCATAAAAATAACATAAAACACCATAGCATTTAAAAATCTCCCATCAAAGGTCGCCGTGTTTGTTTTCCAAACCGAATAAGTGAATTGTCAGAAGAGGCTGCGAGGAGATAATTACAGTTATTACGACGGCAATAAAACTTTGGATAATAGATATTAAGAACGCGAATAAATCAATAGCGTACGGTTTATTTGCCAATCGCCATCGCTCCGAAGGTTGACGGTGTGAAATCATATTTATGATCTTCTTCCCACTGGGTTGGTGCATGGTCAGTTTATCCTGGCGAGTGTTTGCTAGAAGAAGTCGGCAACCAGTTGTTAAATGTTTAATTAGTTAAATGGTTACTTTTTTGTTGTTATCGTTGTATAATATTAATTACATACAATGGGACTTGTACTAAATTACTGCAAGTAGCTTGTCAGCAGGAGTTTAGTTAAACAAAATTATAAATACAACAATAAATAACAATCGTCATACAAATGTAGCGCAATAATAGAATAATATAGGTGCATGCATGTTGTGATCAATGTACACAAAGTGTAAATTTTAAAAATATATATAAACTGGCATAAAAGTTTTATTATAGTTATACTAGACTCCAATTATATAATATCGATTTAAATAATATTATAAAATTATCAGCAAGTATTAAACAAATTGAGAAATTAAAAAAATTAAAAAAACAGTATTACAATACTATAAACACTGTATAGGGTTGTGTTGATTACCGCACTAAAATGGATGAAAAGATTAAGATAAATAATTTAAAATCCAGGAAAAACTGCAAAATTTTCCCAGGGAAACCAATTTTTAAGCTAGGAATGGGTAAATTTTTTTGGTGAAGCAGATAACACTATTTTTAAAATTTATTTATTTCTTTCTATTTAAGCCGAGTTTGATCATGATTTTGACTGAAATAATAATAACGGTAAATTATGAGTAAAAAGCACATTATAAACATTTAAGTATAATGCATATAATATAAGAATAATGGCACAATGTTCCAAGTCCTACGCACTGGGGTTGTCTGTTCTGAGGCAGTCCGTATTTTTTATTGTTTTTAGTATGTATTTGTCTTTACATTGTCTTCATAATGTTTGCAAGATGATTACAGTTTTAATTTCAGTAAAAAAAAAATTGCATTGGAATGGCATCATATACACAGCAAGAAATTTAATGTTTCTCCTTCCTAAAGATGTATTTAATTTGGAAATAACCAGTATATGTTGACGTATTGCTCCGGTTGAGTATTAGTGTTGGATAGTGGAGTATTCAAATACATTTTTAAAGAGTTAAATATAATAATAAAGTGTTTGTATATTTCGTCTGACGGAGTTCTGAGTGGATGTTTCAGAACTGTTTTAAGAACTCCTTTTTGGACGATGTTAAGAGGAACGGCTGCGCTGTCTGTTTCATAAATAACTACATTTCCACGTTTGTTTCGCGTGATTTTGACAAGTAAATTACAAAACATTTATCAAAAGGATCGAACTAAATACTCGATTATGTATAAATATTCGATTCGATTTGTTGTAGTAAAATATTAAATTGACGCGCACCCTTATCTCGCCCCTCGCTCCTCTTATTTTGGTTTCATTTCCTTGCATGTTCGGGCCTCTCTGTTTATTATTTGCTCTGTGGTTTTAATGTAATATTTTTTTTATATCCTTTGTCTGAGTATTTGAAATTTAATGTAATTTATGTGTAATTACTGAGTTTTTATTACTGGATTATTCATACGCAATTGAGAACACTTGTGAAAATACTATATAAATAAATAAAAAGTATATTAATTAATTGATAAACTAAAGTTCTTAAAAACTTAAGACAAGATTTTTGTGCATAGCGCAAAAATATAAAAATAATAAATAAAAAGTACTTTAAGTTAAATAAGATCAATTATTAAATACATTTAAATCAATCTAGAAAGGTTGGCCATCCCTGTTTTACGATTGATAAGACGTGGGTGAGTCTTTTATTTATAATATGACTGTGAAATTGAGCACTGTTGTAAATATAAACTCCATAAGGAAGTGCTGCCTTCTAATGTTTCTAATAAAACATCTTCGAAATCTTCTATAAAAAATTACAGAAAGCCATTTATCCCGACACAACGGCTGACAAGGTCCTTTATAGATAATAATTACAGGCTCAGCACTTTTAAAGTAGGTGCCCATTTTATTTGCTTCATTACTTTGATGTTATTTTATGTCGATAGAGGCGGTCTCAGATTTCGTAACCGTTCTCGTTTTTATAACAATTGTTGGACGGGAAATAATAAGATAAGTGAGAGGAGGAGACATCTAGATTTTCAGAACTAAACCGTGAAAATTGTGCATTTCAAAATAATACTACATATAATATTTGAATGATTTGTATAGCACCGTTTTTGAGAAAAATTACCTCAAGGGCTCTATAAATGCTTAGCTCAGTGAGGCGTTCACGATACGCTATTATATATTCATAATTTACAGTATGTAAGGGATGTGTAGGAACCGCTCAAGTAAAAGAGTTTAAATATTTAGGCACCGACACACAGGGACGCTCGACTGATGTGGCTTGCGAATCCCCTTGAGAGTGACGTTTGGTAGTTTCCCAATGGATATGTTGTCACTCCGAACGTACTTGACGTATGGCACCAGCCAGTATGGTCAGTCGCTGAGGTAGCGGGTGGCGACGTCAGCGGTTGCTGGCTATAATACTGTTATTGTCTGGTAGCGGCAGGTCGAGGAATTCAAGTGAGGCGATATTGTCCGTTCTGCAGTTAAAGTGAAAAGATATTTTTAGCGCGCGCGGCGTGGCCGAGCATTATTTGTTAGTATTTCGGCTCGGTATTATATTAGTGGTGAAATCTCGGCTCGTTATTTCATGTGTTGTGAAATAATTTATATTTGGTTTTAAAGAAACATGTTTATCTGTTTAAATTAATCCAATTTGTAGACACGTTCGATACATGATACATGCACATCATCATATGTAATAATTGATCATATTATATAAATTGTCTGTAAATAAATAGAAATCAATAAATAAATAGTATGCAGGTACCTATGGGAAGATTTAAAATGGAAATGAAGTAGGAAGTGTTTTGCGAAGATATAACTACGTGGTGTACCATCTTTTTCCCCTACTCCGGGGAAAATATGAGTAATGGTTAGTCTGTTTTTTTTTTGTTGTTTACATGAATACCGCACAAGAGTCCCAACAGCTCCCAACCGTATGGAGCAAGTGAGACTATGGCATCCTCAATAGGAGGATATTGTGAGACTGAAAGTATTGGGGAGGGGAAGGAGAAGGGGGAGAGGAAGGTGGGAAAATACCTGGCTATTCAGATCTGGTCAACAAACACGGCTCAAAGCCATTTCAAGCAACGTTTCAATTCTGAATGGTGGTCTTTCTCCAGGGCGATACTGAGAGTATCTTCTACTCTGGAACGTTAAAGATAGTTTATTTCATATGTTTATACCGCACACATTTATTTTACTACATATGACATATGTAAGATCACAACTTGATTTTACTTTGGTTATTTGGAATCCCCGATATCAAACCTATATTGACCGTATACAAATTATCGAAAAGGCATAAGATTTCTAAATCTCAACTGCTCCCAAACGTCTGGAGCCAGTGAGACTATGGAATCCCCAATTGGGGAATGCTGTGAGGCTGGAGATAGTGGAGAGGGGAAGGAGTTGGTAAAGAGGAAGTTGGGGAAGTATACCACATTGTAAATCTCAGTATGCGTAAAGTTTATTAATGAAACGTTTCTGCAAAACACCTTATGAGATATAGGCATCTTTATCTGTACTTTGAAAACACATAAAGTCAAACTGGGTGAGTAAGCGTGATGTGACGGTTTGATTGATAAATATAAATAAAAATTATTATTAATATTTTCTCTTTACTTTTTGTACCCTTTTTGGTGTTGTTTATCCTTGTACTTTCTTAACTTCTTTTATGTATTTATTTTATAATAAATATTGTTTTATTATAATAATGTGATATATGTACACCTTTCTTAAATTTAAAATGTGGACTGTTTTAAGAACCCATTGACAAACTAATATCAATCAGTTTAACGGTACTTTAATGTAAACAAAATAAGGAATATAAAAAAAGTACCTATGCTTATATGATAGATGACCACCAGCCAAGAGCCAAAGCTCTTTCCCCTCTACCATAGTGGTATTTTATGATACCACTTCATGTAAACTCAATACTGGTCAAAAGAGTACTATAAATCCGCAGTAAAGCGTTTATTTCGCATTGACAGAACAGCACAGAGTGGAGGGTAAAGGACAGAGTTGGTAGTGTTTTTATCTTGCATGGGATATGAGCAGAGAATTGAGCACAACGCTTTGTGCCGGCACGCTCATGGTGGTGGTCGTGGACATGTCGCTGTGTTTACCTTTGTGCTCCCTTTCTCCCCCCCTTTACCCTCTTCCCGCCCACTACCGACTGATAAGATTAAATTTAATAACCGCCAAACTGGAAAGCAGGGACGAATCGGAACAGAACGAAACGAAGAGTAGTGTGCAAACAAATATCACATTAGGACAGCTTTAATATACATAACTTAATTATGGATTTGAGGCCAAAATACCTATCCAAACTGAATGATATATTTTTTTTAAATTAAAGGTTTAGTAATTATATACTACGGTTGAGAAGTATTTTATTAATTTTTGTTTTAAATTATGAAGCATAGGCCATGAAAAAAAATCGTAATTTTAGCTGCAACTTAGAAAATCATTTGCGGGATTATCGTATTTTTTAAACAAAAATTATCATATGTGCTATGTGAATATGATTTCGTAAATACTAATATGAAAACAAAACATTTAAAAAATGAAGGTTTTTTCGGGTGGATATTTTAAATTATGATGGGCAAATTTGTGTTCCAAAGTAAATTGGTCGTTTTTAATTTAATTCAAAGTGCACCATAATGCGTATTTTAATATTTTTAATAGTATTTTCAAAATAAACGAGATAATTTTTTTTAAATCAGCGTTAGCCCCCAAATAATTGTTAAAGATGCCTCTAAAATTCAAATAATCAATATACAATTCAACCTTAAAAAAACTTTTCACAGCCTACCTTCAGTCATCGAGATTTGCACGCCATTGCCTAATCATCGCCGAAATTTCAGCAATTCAGTGGCGTGCATTGCTCTATAACGAAAGGTATCATGGTAATCAAGGTCACCGTGGTTGAGAGGTTCAAATCCCGGCGTGCGCAAGTAAATGTTATTTGATTGAATTTTGTTATTTGACCATTTATTAATTAAAGATAATATATAGTATATTCGCAGCACGTTCCAGGGTGGCAGATACTGTCAGAATCGCCTTGGCGAAAGACCACCATTCAGAATAGAAAATTTGCTTGAAATGTACTTCCCCACCTTCTTCCCCATCTCCTCTCCTTCCTCAATTGATCTTCAGCCTCACAATATACCCCAATCGGGGATGCCATACTCTCACTGGCTCCAAACCGTTTGGAACAGTTGGGACTCTTATGTGGTATCACATAAAAAGGTAGGCTGTCAGGTTGGGAAATGAACTGTTTAAATATCTATTAATTTCTTTTCACGGTACGTTTTTCTTAGGGTAGACAGCTTTTCAGCTTTTATGGACTGCACAACACTGCTATATGGATATATGTATATGTATAATTCATCATAAAAATTTCAAATGAATTACTGTATATTTATATTTACTTTTATTTTTCATAATGTGCCACTAATCCGGCCCTGGTTCACAATCTTCCGGTCATGCGGGCGGGACAGTACGTGGCGCAGATAAAGACAGGCCTGAACTCGTTTTCCACTTTTTTACACGCGTTTTGTCCCGCGCTCTCCGCGATAGCGGCCCTTATCTGACCCTTCCCGGCAACCAGCCACTACCTACCAACACACTACCTACCATCTACCTGGGTACTTAGGTAGGTGGGTACTACTACTACACAGGTACGCACACGCTACACGGGTCGTTCCGGTGATAATGATAAGTCGGCGGTAATCATCAGGATGTTCGAGCACAGTAGGTGAACGTTTTGTCGGATTGTTTGAACGGTCTGTTTTATAAAATAATAATAATACGAGTTCATTTCTATAGCTTAGTTTTGTGAAGGTTCTCCTCAAGTGCGCATTACACTAACTAACCTAACCCAAATGTAAAATAACAGATATACTACATAGTACATCTGTTATTATAGCAAATTAAAACTATGGCATAAAGTACTCATGAGCAGCAGACTCACTTGGATGCACAATTTAGAATAAACTAGGGGTATAGATAATCAAATGTAAAGTACAAATATCAAAAGAGCAAAGAAAATCTACACAAAATAACCTAACCTAATATAATAAGAAATAACGTATATACTACACGCATGCAATTTAAACCACAATTTAAAATATTTACGAATAGCAGACTCATTTAGATGAAGGCTTATATTTTGTTACACTTCCTTTGTATATATATTTGTATTAAATGCTGTTTGTTTCTTACAAACAAATACATAACTTAGAGGAAATAAACTGATTTATTTTGTTTATAGTGTATTTTACAGTCACATATGTATATATTACGTTTGGCATTCTATCCAATCTGTCAATCCGTTGGTGAGATATGATGTTTAGACATTGTTATTTTACTTACTAAAAACAGAAGTTGTTTTTAACTAAGAACAAAATTTAAACATTTTTTTAAGTGTTTATAAAAACATATTCCTTACCCTAGAAAAAAAAATGCAGAAAAATTTGATTCGATATTGTAGTTGATGGAATACGATCGGAAAAGCAATTTTGCTATTTTTTTTTTTTTTTGAAAATATTAAAATTACCTCTCATCTGTGAGCATGCATTACGTTTAGTTTAACCTTAAGTTTACAATACGATGTTTTATTCCGGGTGCAAGGTTTAGGGTATTTAGGAAATACTTAAAAATCCAACAAAAGCATAAACGATTCTTGGATCGGAAAATGAATATTTTAATGTGACATTTGCGCAGATGTCTCTAGTATTCACTGTGTCTCAGTTCGTAGAGCCACCGACAGATAACAATAATTGGATAATTTGTATAGCGCCGTTTATTGTGAAAAACCCTTCACAGGGGCGCTATGTCACTGGGGTATAGGTTCATCCTTCCAAAGTTAAAACAAAGGTACGGGCTCTCGGGGCTCACTTGGAATAATATAGATTTAGAGATTAATAGTTACAGAAAATTTGGTCTCCAGGCTGTCCTTTCCTCGTTCAAATTATAAGAGTATTATTGTCTTAAATAACAAAGATAAAGTGCTTGTTGTGAAAACGTATGTTTTATTGAGACAGTAATCCAGATCACAACAAATTTAGTTGCGTTGACCTAAAAATTCCCCACAGAAAAATTGTTTAATTTCAATTTGTCTATTTTATGAGTTAATTTCTTTATTTTTGTGCATAGAGTACTGTGTAATCAACAGCAGCACTTATAAAATATTTTTAAAATTTAATTTTTAAATCAATCGGTAGTTGACCTCTAGTAAGCCTATTCTAATTGTTTTCCAAGGAAAATTCCGTACAGCTTTTCTTAGGCTTAAAGACTTTTTGCTTAAATGTGGTTCTGATTGTATTTAAATAATAAAATATTTTTATTGGAGTTTGTGGTTTAATTATCACAGTATTATTAAAGATTGTGCATGCAGTCTATTATTTGAGAATTTAAATCAATGTTTTTGATATTATTATATTATTTTTCATAGGTACTTTGCAAACATCGCAATTTGTTCATTCGGTTTATTTAATCAAAATATTATGCGACAAATAACTCTCTACTAATATTCAAAGTCAATAATTACGATGGTTTGTATAGCGCCTTTTTGTGAACAATCACAACAATCGCGCTGTACAAATGTTTTTTTTTTCCATTGCTCTATTTTATTTATTTATTGTATAATATACGGCCTATATGGGCTTTAAGATATAAAGTTAGTTATAATAAACAGGTGCAAAACACATCAAAGTAGTTTCAAAGATAATATATCGAACAAATACAGCAATAACATAGTGTACCATAAGTACCATTCTAAGTAATAAGTTCCAGAGGCGAAAAATCAAAACATACCTCACATTCACTGTTACTTATACTCTATAAACGTATATTAATAATTATTGAGGATGTATGAAATAATCGTTTGTTTGTATTTGTATTCCAAGCAGTTGAAAATGTGTACTATATCTGAATATGTATTACCTTCTCTGCGGAGTCTAGGTACCAATGAATATTTGAATGACTCAGTCCTGAAATTATTGTTACAGTAAAACAAAATTTTAGATCGAGTAGTTTTAGTTGGAATATTAAATGTAATTAAGTTGAAGATATCAGGGCTGTCTATAAAACCACTAACTATAGACAGTCTTTTATTACTACTCATGGCCAACAAATTGGATTCACCCTTAACAATTTGTATTCTTGCCATTCTATGTAATTCGTCTTTGCATTTAAATAATTTTTAAATAAAAATCGTTGTTTAAAATAAACAATATAAAAATATCTTTACAATAATAATTTATTAATTTTTTAAAATACATTAATTATTAATTGCATAATTAAAAAACAAAAACACCAATTTACTATTTCCAGATCATCCACACCTTATCCCATGTCATCTCATTGCATTTCGCTTGAATTTCGTAATTCTGTAAAGGTGTAAAGAGCAAGAAGTCTTAAAGCGTAAGGAAAATGATAAGGATTTTTCTTAAAAAGAACCAGAATAGGCCTCCTGGATTGTCCTTTTTGGATTTCTGTCTTCTCTGCTTCCTCCTTCTGGAATTTTCCGTTGCTACATGTACAAATGTACACTTTCAACCCGACCTTCTGATTTCTAAGCATAAAGCATACAATTTATGATAGAAGCTATAATTTGTACCAGCCACAAACGATGGAAGTCGACCTATTGATGGAAGACAATAAAATCTAGGGAATCGGTTGATATCAAATTCTCAATCAATTCCAACCACAATCAATGAACTTTCGAGCAATGCACTTGGCAAAATTAAACACATAATGCTGATTTACAGCAGGCAGTAGTTGCCACAACTCGATCATCCGTTCCATTCAGATACCTTGAATAAGAAATAGAATAGTCTATAACTGTATAATATACAGGGTGTATCAGCATACTCCACAGACTTCAACCAGCGATTCCTGAACATATTTACAGGTGTTATTCTGCTGTCCGATCACTTTTTTTAAATTAAAAACAACAACAAAAAAATTATCGCATGTCGCCACTGATCACACTGCCCTACATGTTGCAACGAATCTAGTCTATACAGTGCTGCTGGAACGAGACGGATCACGTATATATACACGATGTCCAGAAACTTGCGGTACAAGCGTTCTTTTTAATCTGTCCCTTTTATACGGAATCTAAAAATATGGATTAGCGGGTCTACGCTTCGACGCATTTTAAAAGATAATAAACAGCTAATAATTAATGTTGTTTTTTTAACCTAAGAAAATCAAACTTCGGATTCGATTTACTCGGAAACGAAAGCTTTTTAGCAAAATCTACTCCAAATGTGATATAGATTCACCAGTTTTCAGGTCGTACCACGAGTCCGGATACCATGTAAAACAAGAGGCTATAGATGTTCTCAATATTGCACATTAAGTGAATATTTTTGCTCGAGTGATTTAAATAAAACGCACGCAAATCTCTTATTTTTATTATTTATGTTTATGAAAAAAAAGTCATCAGACAGCAGAATGAAATGTGCATTTTTTACTGAAAATATGGTCAGGAATCTGGATAAAGTCTGTCGGGTATGTGCTGATACATCCCGTATGGACAAATCCTATCTTTTTAGAAATCTGATATCACGATGCATCACAAATGAATGTGTTAGGATCGACGGAACAAAATAATCCCGTTATAAATATTGGCATCTGAAAAAAAGAAGAAAAATCTCAATTTTTTTATCGAGTTATAATAATGACAATATATAATAAAATGGTCAATTTTTCTGAACGCCATTTACTGACTAAAACCAATTCAAAGGCGTTTTACATCTTGCTACAGTTTGTAGCCCCTTTTGAATAGATATGTTTTTAGTCTTTTCTTATAGGTTTCGAAATTGCTTTCTAACCTCAAAACAAATGGAAGGTCATTCCAAGAATGTGGGCCCAGTACATTAAAGGATCTGTCCCCAAATTTAGCAGAATTCGTGCGAGAGGGTTCAATCAATCTATTCGACGCATCAGACTTGGCCGACTGAGTGAGCGTGAGTTGTCTCTAAGTAAGATTGCCTCTCACGCAGAGATCAGTCAAGTATGATGGTGCCAGCCCGTTCAGTGCCGTATATACCATAAGACAAATTGTAAACTGAACTATTTCTGTGACTCAAAGCCAGTATAGGTAATCACGCAGAGGAGGAATGGTGTGACAGTATTTGGTGGCACCGCATATAGGACAAGGTGCTATGTTAAACACACCTTGCACATTCACAATCGTTGTAATTAGGTTTATATATGCCATATTTTCTAATACCTATGTTTTACGTCATCATCATCAGTATTCGAAAGTGCATCTTTTTAGACCCTTTGCGTATCCAAATACAAAATAATCTTTGACGGCCCACCTTCTGTCAATATAATTGTATTGTTTCCGCGAGTTCGATATCTGTTAATTTTTATTTCACACCTGGCCATGTAATGCAATAACTTTTTTACGCATTTTGCAAAAGTCTATTTCGTATCCTTTTATTGTAGATTAAGGAATGTATCCGATTGATTGGCATATCCTTTAATCGAATCCTTTGTCCATTTCAGCGGTCCATTAAAATAGCCGAAGGTTTGTTTTTTTACAGGAAACCCTTACAAATCTAGCCATATGGTCATTTTTGTAAAAAGAGGAAAGGGTGGTTTGGTTTCGGGTTTCTTCACCTGTTGGACTTAGATTCCAGATAGATATTGGTGTATAGTTTAAAATACAACATTTTCGGAGATAAAAGTGACATGGGTGGCCAAAAATTCATTACTTTTGAGGCAATTCTAAATTTCGAAAAAAAAATTGAATCATTTATATTTTGCGTCAATTTTTGGCAGGTATTTGAAATGAATGCTCTCCAAAATTCCATTTCAGAAAGTTTGTTTTTGTAATGATTCAGATATCTCACTTTTTAATGTTTACCGCACAAGAATTATAAATGCTCGGAGCCAGTGGGTCTATAGTATCCATGATTTGACATAAATTGTGAAACTGGAGGAAATAGAAAAAAAATAACGATCAAGATATTTAGATTCATTCACTAAATGCGCTTAAAGCTATACGATCAATTTTTCAAATTGATCGAATGGTGACCTTCATTCACTAAATGCGCCTAAAGCTAAACGATGAATTTTTCAAATTGATCGTATGGTGACCTCTCGCCAGGGCAACACTAAGAGTATCCGCTATCTACTGCTCTGTGATACTGCACAAGAATCCCAACTGCCCAAAGCCAATGGGCATTACCATATGACATTCACATTTGAGAAATGTTGTGAGGCTGAATGAAGCCAAGGAAGGAAAAGTAAAGAGAAGAAAATGACATATACCTGTCAAATCAGACTTGCCGCATTTGCTGGACTGACCACTAAACGACTCATGCATTGTCTTCTGTTATTCTAACTTCTGACATGGCCCGACTCAAATATTTGATTTATATTCCCCTTACACTCCTTTCCTTGTTCATCCTCTCTACATACCCAAATAATCTAAGCGCCCCTTTTTAATTTTTCTTAATACGCTTACATCAGCCTTACACTCTTTGCGAATATCAAAAATTTTCACATAGTCATATATGGTTTTACTACACATTCGTAACTCCTCAGGGATCTTATTTCTACGGTATTCAGTCTACTTTCATCCATCCATGCATCACCGAGATACATCAGGGATGGAATCAGTACTCTATTATGGACTGCTGGCTTCGCTTCTTTGGACATTTTTTTTGTTAGCGCCAACCGCGTTCAGTCCTTCATTTGCATTAACCCTCCATTCAATATCCCTATCAGCCTTTCCACCTATTGTAAAGATGCTTCCTAAATACACAAACTCATGAAATTGCTCCTTAACAACTTTACTATGTTGCACACTGTTTTCGTACTCTCTCTTTATGATTTTAGACTTACTTTCGTTCGTCATACAAACTTCGTTCGTACTAGATCTTCTATACTATTAGAAATCAGAACGGCATTATCAATATACGACATTTCAAGCAACACAATCCTTTCGATTCTGAATTGTGTTTTCTTGCATTCAGATAAAGGCAGAGCGGAGAGAGTATCTTCCACTCTGGAGAATAGTGCTAATTGGTACTAGACAATATGTTTTACTATACAAAACTTTAACTTAGAGACCAAATTGTAAATCTCAAGAAGATTTGAACGGTGTAATTCGATAGCTCTGTATAAGTTTCGCCGGTGGAATAAGGGAAGACCAACGGTATTTGTTGACCGAAATCTTTGTAAGGATGGCCGAACTAATCGACTTCCCGACCGGCAAACCCCTGCAGCCTAAACTGACAAAATCTGAACTTTTTTATTCATAATGTCCAAGGTCGGGAAGTGCCGTTAGATTCAGTCCAGCCTGCCCGAGTGCCACATGTTCGATACCTAGCGGGATTCATTTATTAATTTCTGAATATTTAAAAAAAATATTATAATTTACCACTTAATAATAATATTTTTATTGGTTTCATGACAATTCAACACTTGTATGAATCAGCACACTTTTTAAGGTCTGCACAGTACACTACAGACACGGCACAGACGCGAGTATTCACATTACAACGTGCAGCACAGCAAATACGCGAGTACGGCTGTCAACTGAGCGTTAGCGTCCGGCACAACATATTTGAGGATTTTTTAATCTTATACCCATATTTACTATTATTGTATAACCTAAATTCCCTGATCAATTCATTAAATTTAACAACGATCCATTTTCTCGGTTTTAGCAATATCTGCATCTAATGACGCCAACTGACGAACGTATGTTTTTATACTAACAGCGCAGGCGCATACGTTACCAGCATATCAAAATGTCAAGCCGATAATCTCAGCCGGTGATGGCTGTGAATGTGTTCATAGATAGTGCAGACAACTAATGTTGTCGTGTCTGTACTGTACTGTTCTGTACTGCGCGGTGTTGGTATATGTGAAATGTGAATAGACCTTTAAAAGTAATATAGTCAGTGAAAGTAAGAAATAAAAAAGATTAATAATTAGGTTAGGTTAGATTAGGTTTTCGGGATAGCTTTTTTGGTTCTTTTAATTTATTTTTATCACATTTAAAAGTGTGCCGATTCATACGTGTGTTAAATTATCCACCATTACTAAGGTTTTCAGTTTGGATCGGATTTAATCTGGGATAATCCAAATATTTATTTCATATAATGAATGGTATGAGGAAATTAAACAATATCTTAACTAAGATAATCCGTATTACGAAACAACGAATAGAATGGTATCTATACTGTGGCGTTATGAAATATGCACACATTTTCTAGCGGGAATTGCAAAAAGCCAATGCGCAAATCTTCATTCGCTATTCGACAAAAGCATTCGAAACATGATTATGACGGTACACGAAATATAAAAAAAAAATGCTTTCAGCACACAGTGCTTTTATTCGAGATAAATTATTTGGTGGTGGTATTAATTACATGTGTACCCATGCGGAATATGGAATGAAATATATTTTTCTGATTGAATCACGGCTCACATGGAAACACCATATTGACCATATAAAATCAAAGATTTCTCCGTACAGATTGCTTCCCACCTCTATTGTACTGTACTATTATTTATTCCTACTTGGTCTATCTTTCGAGTATCCGGGGTTTCGGTACCGAGAAAATGATATCAGAGGTACAGATAATTCAAAACAGAGCCCTTCGTGACATTTTTGGCTTGCCATGGGATACACCTGTAAAAGATATTTACAGGCAAGCACTAGTATTACCGTTTATGATTATTCCTAGCCATGAGATAACGAATACTATTATAAATATGATTACTCACACAAATGTAAAACTAAACATAATGCACGACAATACTACAAACTACACATATCAAAAATACACTCGGCAAAATACGGACTGAAATCATTGGAAAAAATTGCCTGCACCAGATATAAGAAGTTGCCCGAGGAATTGAGACATGTGTGCGCTTCGGACAAATCTCGAAATGAAGTTCTGAAATCTCATTTTTTTAATGCTATTTGGAAAACCATTTATTAAACATAGTTACCAACTCTGTTCTGGCTTTGCAGACCCCGATGGAGGTGTACTCTTTGTCTCTTGTAAAACGTGGTTATGTATTTCTAAGGTATCTGTAGGTTTCGAGCCTGTACATTTACTTAAGTTATTTTCTGGTTGTTTATTTTTTATTTTCATATAGATATTTGCATAAAAACTTTTTAAAACTTAATATTATGTAGTAATATTTAATAGTCCCGTAATGCGTTGAATTTATAACTCATAAGAGTGCAACATCGTTGTATGTCTCATTTCAAATTTTAAAAAAAATGCAGATTTTAAACTCAATTCCTCCAACAAAAAATTAAATGTTTTATTGTAATACTAACACATACGAGTACAGTAGCGTTATGATCATGGTTTGTAATTTCCAGTAGTAATAATTTTTTTTTTTAATATTGTTCAGATATTTAAATAAAATGTATTTAAATAAACAATTGTAGAGATTTTCGTTCATTTTGCATTCGAATTTAATTTTGAAAGAACAATTGACATTAGACAAAAGAAAAAGCATTTTAATTTGAAAGATCTTACCCGCATATATCGCCGACCAATGAATAAAATAACAGTGCTGTGCAGGTCTAATATTTTTTTATATCAAGTTAAAAACGTAAATAGGGGACGCAGTTTCCCACACCACAAGTAACTGACCTGAACGGTGTTTTTTGTAAATGTTATTTGCAAAAAACTTGAGCCTGCAGGATTTGAATTCTCTCCAAATGAAAAAAAAGGTTTTCGTTTCTTTTTGTGTTTCTTGTTTAATTAATTTGTATGCGTTTTTTTTAATAAAAATTCTCCATTTACATCATATGAAAAGAAGTACCTGATGATTTTGGTGCAGTTTGAAAAAATATATGTTTCAAAGTGGCACAGTGGATAGTAGGTACTATCTACAAATCTAAAACGGAACTTTTTCCATCATTCAAAAACTTCTTTCCCTCGCATAATATTAACGGTCGGCATTCAAAAATACGCACTTTTCAGGTTGCTAACTAAAAAAATACTACAGATGGTTTATCTGTAAAATCTATCCGGGTAATTAAGAAAATATATAAGGTTTCAAAAGACAAAAATCCTGCAACAGTCATCTTTTAAATTATGTATGAAATACCTACTGGAATTTCAGGTAAAACGTTCAAAATTGCTTTTACTAGTTTTCAAACTACATCTTTTTACAGGCGTTTTGTGGTGTTTTTCAGAGAAATAAAAAATTACGGTTTGACTGTTTTTGTCTATTGAAACCTTATGCATTTTCATAAATAATAATAATGTTTTATCATCTTTTTTTTTATAACTAATAACGATATCCTCACTGGGATTTCATGTGCTGAGGATTTCATTTACAAAATATTAAATTATGTTATATTAAATTGATGTGCTTCGTAGGTCATTTATGTAAATTAAGAACTGTTTGCTTTTTGTTTTCCACGTAACTTTTAAAAAATGTGAGTTCATTTTCAGTATTCCCTATATTTTCAAGTTTGTTAAACAGCAGTTTTGTGTGTTGTTTTATAGTATCAAAGGTTTTAGAAAGGTGGAGGAATATGCCAATGCATTTTTTATCTGAGTCTATAGAATTTTTAATATTTTCAATTAGTAAGGCTATGGCGTTGGATGTTTCTAAACTTTTCCGGAATCCAAATTGTTTCTGTGATAATCGATTATTAGATTCTAGGTTGATTTTTGATAGCTGTTTCAAAGATTTTAGATAGAGTATTTAGAATAGTGATCGGTCTATAATTTTTAATATCTTTATGATTTCCTGTTTTACCCATACAAAATTTACAGATAAATCATTTGCAATATTTTTTGATTTAGCAACCTGCAGAGTGATGTTTGTGGCCATCTTTTAGTGTTGGTCCTTCGACAAGATCCTATTCAGTAATAATGTAAGTAGAATTTTGTTTAAAAACAGAAAACCTACTGAGACTCAGACGGAATCGAGTGAATACTACTACGAGTAATAACATACCAATCTTACTTCTTGTATATACTCCTACATTGAATTAGATTCCACGCTTCATTCTATGGGAATGGTCACCATTAGAACCTAACTTATTAAAAACGTATTATTAGCGGAATGAATAAGTAAAACCTGTTGATTCACCATACATAGTAATTAGGTACTTACACACACAGGGTGTTCCGCTTAGAGCTCAACCGTGCGTGTAATAAAAACCTATTGCCGAGCTTCTGTTTTACAGGTACTTCAAACTCACAATAGCATGTATTGAGAATTAACACACACAGGGTGATTCCTGACTATAAAATTGATCTGTGAGAACCTTTTTTTCTGCATTTTCTTTATCTTATTAACTCGGAAGTAAGCTCAAAATAATGATAATGATTGAATTCAATGTTACTTGCTCCATGTTCGATGTTTGCGTCTCTAGAGAAAAATGTATCCACTCTGTAACAAAGAAATGATGTAAACGAGAGGAATGGTTTACTAGGAGGAGGTGCTTCATAAGCCAGTGTCAGTACCGAAATGGATACTTAATATTACTCATGTAAATTATTTTATTAGAAGTACAGGTACATGAGGAAAATATTGTGTACACGTGTTGAAAATGAGGAAAATACATCGACAACACATAATTCATTACAACTGGCAGACCGCCGGCTAGTACTGACAATCGCGCATGGTGGCACGGTGAGCGAAATCCTTAACGCTTTTCGATCACTACTGCACCACTCGGCAAGTTATCAATCCACGCAGAAATAGATATATATTAACTTTTTTCCTTAATTATCGACAAAGCATTGTTTTCGGTTTTGGTAGATAATTACTTATATATTTTAATTATTTTATCAATTGCATAAATGTATTGCTCAGGAACACCCAAAATATTAACTCGGTGTTTAATATATTTAAATAATTAGATACATGTCAAATCAGTTGACAACACCGGCAAGGAAGGGTCACCTTACCTGTGTACTAACTTACCTTTTAACTTAACTTACTTGTTACCTGTGAAAAAAAACGCATTGGATACTTGTCCAGAAACTTTGAAATATTTCAGCATTTTCTAGTAGTTAAGTACTTGTAACTCGCATATGTCTTATTAAAGAAATAAAAACGTATTACTAACATAATAATAAAAATAATTGGATGATTTGTATATCGCCGTTTTTATGAAAAATCACCTCAGGTGCACAACACAGCGCCTTTTTATTAATTATTTTACAGTTAAATTGATAATTGTTAGCTCTAGAGATTACGATGGAGATAACGTTGCGAAGTCAAATTTGGTCTTGCAAATCCAGATCGAAAATGTTGCGTTTTTTTAAGGAAAGGAGAGGAATCTCTGGGAAAGAAAAAGGGATGGACAGGAATCTGGGGTCAGTGTGTCCATGTCAGTGTAACGTATGAATCCATTCCTCCCACTGCAGAGCAAGGCGATGTGTCAAGAGTCCGTCTTGAGAGGTCAACGGGTCTCCTTCTACCGGCCTCTCCCGTTCCGGCCTGTTACGCAGTTACTGGGTAGACGTATCCTCCACCAAGACCCGGACAAATCTCATCCCATGAACCCGGGCACCCCTGTCAAGTCACCAAACGTAGCGAACCACTTGGGGTGACCTATGCCCGAGGTATTGGTTATCCATTAAATGGTTCCCGGGGCGGTGGTATCCATAACCTACCTCCCAAATTGAGTAATTTATTAAATGAGGTATGTAAAGAGATACAAAGAGGATGCAATAATATCACATACATCATCAGTTAAGCTTCTAAAGTCCATCCTACCATATCTTCCTTGGAACTCTTATACTAGAACTCCTATCACAGTATATTTTCCTTGATTTCGAATGCGAACACCAGATGAACACATAAATTACATTCCGGATCGAAGTATGAAATGCATCTATCACTTCGATTGGTTTAAAAAAGCGCTGAACATTTCACATTGTACACAAACAACGTACAGAACACAAAACCCACCCATTTAAAGTTTTTGTCCCTTTGTCCGAGGCTTTTTTATCCCGACCCCACGGCCCTGGGATGCTGCAGATGCACTCTCGGGAGCCGTGGACCGTGGACGCTGGGACTCTAGGCGGACAGGGGTCGAAAACTACTTGAAAGATCTTTGAGACGCTACCGTTTTGTACATTTTAATATTTTCATTCGTAATAATTATTGATTTTAAAAACTATCTAAAACCGCGCATTCCGAAACGGTTCATACTTCCCTTAAATATCATTATGATATACACAACGCTACTGGCTGGTAAGACGGCTGTCACAGACGTCGGTTGGCGTGACGTTAACAATTTCATAATCACGAACAAAAACGAACATGTCGTTTTGGCGTTATATCAAAAATGGCACATTTAGAATTTTTTAGAAAACTTATTCGTAAACAACAAAAAATGAGGTCGTTATCGTAATTTTATATGTAAAAAAAAAACTGTTAAAATAACGTTTTTTAATAAAAAATATGTTTTTATTTACATGCACACTTGCATTGATAGAGACAATATCCGTGGTAAGTAGTTATTTAAACTAATTGATACATCTGGAGGATAAGGATTCCGATAAAACTGTAACTACGATAGATGCATAAACTATTTTAGTCTCTACGATAATCAATTAATTTTTATTGAATTATTATTCTTGTTTTCGTGATTGCAGTTGCTCAAAATTTTACCATGATGGATTAACCTATAATAATTAATAAGAATAAATATTTCCGACATATAAAAGCGAATATAATAAAAACATAAAATGATAATAAAAAACAATCATTTAGTGATTTCACTATAAATAAAATAAAAAATTAAGCACTAACAGACAAAGACTATAATGTTATTAGTAACTAGTACAAATGTTTTCTATATTTTTTTAGCTAGCTCTTGGTCAGGGAGATAACAAAAAATATATCATTTATTTTAAATTATATGCCCATTTCAAGTTTCCGATTTCCCAAAAATCTGGCAAAAATTCATTTCAATATCCATTGGTCTTCCACTACCTCCCATCTTAATCTAAATCTAGGGGTCCCAGTCCAAGGCTTCGCCCGCGGGGTAGTGTTACAGACCATCCCCTTCCTCATCCCCTTTCAATACAGTTCCTCCGGATAAAAAATACCCGGTCCATTCTTCCATCACGAAGGCATGCATGCTGTTTTTTTAATGCTATTCTTTTGATTCGCCAAGAGGGTTGGTTTGGGAACGTGAGAGAATAAATACAAAAAACGTACTACCCCCTATAGCATTACTGCGACTTGTAAAACTACCCTCAGGTGTCCTGCGTTTTTTAATGCGTGTTTTTTTACATTTTAAGACCACAGGTCATGGGAATTTTTGTTTCGGTTTGTTTGAACTGAGGATAACTGTACTTTAGTTAATTTTGCAGATGGGTAGTTTTGAATGTGTTTTTGAAGATAAATTTATTCTGATTTTGTAAAGATCGTCCTCCGTCTGTTATTTTTATGACCAGAGAAATCAGATTTTTTTTATGGGAAAGTGTTCTTAGTTCCCACAAGGTGAGGTTGATTGAATATGATGTTATTTTATTTTAAATATGAAATGATTTTACGCAAAAACAAGAATTTTTTACGAAAATTTCTAGCTTCTAAGTTCACCCGTGATTTCAAATGCGATACACGGAACTTGCGATTTGGCAACTTTGAAGATGCTAGTATTTGTACTTAACATAAATTCAGTTTTTAAAATTCCACTAACATTTAAAGCTCTTTATGTCAAAAGCCATCTAGAGTAAACTTCAACGGAGTGGAATCATTATTGCCCTACATACGAGTATTAATTAAACATAGAAAGACTTCAGAAAATAGGTTTTGAAAATTGATTAAACAAAAGACACTTTGTGACCGGTTTCAGCCTGTGACGGCTATCTTCAGACTGGTACGATTGATTACTATGAGTTATATACAATTTTGAATATCAGGGGTAACAAACCATGATTTTTAGATTATATTTTTCAGAATTGTCATAGCAAGATTTTATGAAACTTGACTTATAATGTATTTTTGAGTTTATTCATAATATTACTTTATACAATTTAAAAATCATTAAGGTGGACAGTTGTTTTTATTGTAAGGATGATTTTATGTTATGTACTCGTATATAATAAAAGGTTGGTGAATACTGATCGATAATGAGATTATTTTATTTTTTTTATTTTTTATTTTTCACTTATTTATGGAGAAAATACAGATACAGACAGTAGTAATATCGAAACAATATAGAAATATTTGGAGAACTCGCCTGTATCCTAACCTATTTCTCACTGATTAATATGTTAAAGATAAATAAACAAATAAACTAACTAACCATGACGCCGTTTCCCCGTAGGGTTAGGCAGAGAGGACTGACCGCCAAACAACAAGATCTTGGTATACACTTGTTGCTTCATTCACATTCATACATCGTCTCATACATTCTCTTCTGTTATTCCGACTTCTGATATGACCCGACTCAAGTATTTGATTCACTTGATCGTACCATGTCTTCCTCGGGCATCCCCGGCTTCTTCTTCAATTCACATTCGCGTCATACATTCTTCTTACACTCCTTTCTTCGTTCATTCGCTCCACATGCCCAAACCATCTAAGCGTCCCTTTTTTAATCTTACTCATTACGCTTACATCAGCCTTGCATTCTTTACGAATTTCAATATTTTCAATTTCAATATTTCGGAGATCTAAAAATAATATTTTGACACTTTAAGGAATTTAAGATTGTGTTACACAGAAACATTTTTGAAAAAGTGCACAATTTCTAAATAGAGTAACAGAAGGTTAATAAACTTTAAAAATGAGACAAGAATGTGAAGGGAAAAAATAATGATTAAATTTAAAATTATTCTAGGATTTTCCCATCTTAGTTGTAATGTCAAGGTTAACAAGAGGATTTTCAGTAATTGGGTTACTACCAGCATTATGATTTTTTTTTTAAATGTTTCTTATAGCACGCGAAATGATAAAAACTGTGTCTCCATCTCTAACGGTTTACAAGATAAAACATAATTTTATTGATCGTCCAAACATATTAAAAAATGTTAATTTCAGATGTCCATTAAGAACTAATTAATCTCCGGACAAATTTTAAATCCCAAAGAGCAACACTAATTATCTTGAAAACATATTTATAAGAAGAAAGCGTCACATTTAGTAGATTATGTTCAGGCATCGATGTATTTAACACTCACCTCTTAAAATTCATTACTCACTATAAAAAAACATTCGATTGAACATTTTCATGATTCTTCCTTCCCCTTTTTGCAACTGAGTAATGTCAATTGAATTAAATCTCAGTATTGCTCCATCACAGCAAATATATTGGTTACGCGCTTATTTTCTTTTGCTGTACTTAACAAGTTGTTATTTTATTGGTATATGTAACTCAATAACAGTGTTCAATATGTACACGATGGATTGTATATAACATAATTAAATAAAATAAAATCTTGTGCTATTTTTTACAGTTAAATCTATAATTCAACTATTCATTGGTTGTGGGATTGAGACCTAAAATGTTGTGTTTACAAAAAAAATACCAGATAGAAAATCTTTGCAAATATCATGACACCAAAGCTCATCGACAGCAAAGTTTCAGATAAACTGTTGTATAAAGAAGAATGTCCCGGGCGGGCGGTGCTCGTTTGTTTGTTTGTTTTATTTGTACGTTTGGTAGACAAATCTACAGTTTTATTCCGAGATTGATAATATTTAGCGCAAGGTGAAGGTCACTGTCTACATGAGAATTCCGAAAACTGCGTTCTTTTTCCTTTCCCACCCCTTAAAGTGTAATTTTTGTACATTTTGATTAAATTTCGCACATTCAAATTGACGCTCCAAATAAGAGAACAATTACTAAGTGGGGCTAGTGGTAGGAGTTAGGGTAGGGGTAGGGGTAGGAGTAGAGGTAGGGGAAGGGTTAGGGGTAGGGGTAGGGGTAGGTGTAGGGGTGGGGGTAGGGGTAGAAGAAAGGGCTAGGGGAAGGGGTAGGGGTAGGGGTAGGGGTAGGGGTTTTTGGTAGAGGTAGGGGTAGGGGTAGGGTTAACACATGACAACCGCAACGCTTCACTCCCAACCATTCATAAGCTTGGGCTACTAGTCAGATATAAAATTGGCTTCATTTTACGAGCCCAGCAATTAATCATTTTTATATTATATTTTTTGTCTCTTGCCTAACCCATAAACTCTGGACTCGGAGTTAAGAATCTTACCATTTAGCAACCAAGGAAGTATAACGAGATCAAGTCTTAAATAATGTTCGTTCAGTGGTTATGTTTCTGATAAAGAATATTTTGATAAAAGCACCGATAGTCCGAAAACAATAGTATATCTGCCAAGGGGTGACTTTGGAAATAAAAATCTAAATGACAATCAGTCATTTTAATTTATCGGTTGGATTTATTATTTTGAGGATCACCTGGCCCAGTATAATATTCCGCCAGAACATTAGATGCTAATGAAAGATTAATAAAATGATAAACTGCACGCCACCCAAACAGCTTTTTTAACAAACTCGTTTTTTTTTATGCCCGCCGACCCAATTGAAAAATGTCCACTATTGAAACTATCAAATGAATATTGACTCTGCTTTGTATTACTGTTTTACTGCTTTTAATTTTAACCCTCTGACTGCAAACATCCGGAAAGGGAGACATTCGATTAAAAATAATTATTAATTTTTGAAAAGAACTTCATTAACTCACAATGAAAATATGAAACAGAAGAAGACAGAAAATAAGAAGCTACGGTCGTGACTGAGACTCATACTCAGAATCTCTAGTTTATAGATGATTCGTGTCACATTGGATGCCCATTGAAGAGATAATAATTATAGTTAAATTAATCGGTTAAGAAACTTAATTTGCCACAATGAACAATACGACAATATCGGAAAAAAGATTCGTAAGTATGAGATTTTGGAATATAAACATTTTTTAAATTCAAATACTTTATGTTTTTCTAGGCTTATAAAAAGACTCACCAAAAAAATGCGCCGTTAAATGAAAGGCCAAAGTGTGTTCTACTTACAGTATTTAATCAAATCATCTATGATATTTCTAGGCCATTAAATTTTTTAATAAAAACGCATTTGCATTACTTCCCATTGCATCGCCTTAAGGAGTAATACCACTAGTGACCGAAAAAACAGGATAGTTTCAACATTTTTTTAGGATTCCCCTAGCGATTGAAATAAAGAATCGGATTCAAAGCCTTTATTATACATACTTTCTAGTACCTACATTATTATTTATTTAACTTTTAGTGCGCCGGAATTGCCCATCGGACACGCAAACTTTGGAATCCGTTGAACGCCGGTGTTTCTGATGGGCAAGGTCTAAAAATCATTCTTCTGAATATGCGTTGCTATTCTGTGGAAACTATTATTGATTGAAATATACTTTTTTTATAAATCTATAAACACGTTATCTTGTAAGACAAATTTACAAAAACGTTATTTTGAAAAAAAAAACGAAAGTTTTTTTCACAGTAGACTTTTACCCTCGGCACGCTACGGAATTATTAGATCGCAGGCGCTCGGCATTCCAAAGGTTTAATATTTTCCCTGTACAAATTGGCCGCAGCAGAGCTCACCAAAGGAAACCTCTTCTTACGAATAGGGGTCCGCGGCCACAAATATTTCACCTTTTTACCTGTAACAAAAACCAAAAAAGTTTTTAGTTCTACAAGAGATTATTTCAAGAAGTACCAACGTACCTATAAAAATTCTATTAAAATTTCAAGTGACAATTCACTTCAATAAGTTATGTCATGTTTCCATAGAAGTTTCCGCCCAAAAAAAATAGTTTCACATGGCATTTTTCGATAAAAAAGGCTAAAATGACCTGAGATTACGTTTTGTTCATCTTCAGGCTTTCTGGCTGACTTTAAGGACATCCTACTTCCTTTTGCGGCGTTATGTCAGTAAGAATAAGCACTAAAGACCTTTTTTCCCAATATAAAACATATTTTCATTATTTCTAAGATTCTGGGGCACAATTTAAGCCATACAATCATCTCTCAGAAATCCCTAAAAAAAGAATTCCCAATTCTGGCTATAATATCCCTCCCATCGTTCTTACATTCAATGATTTTGTAAAAAGCCGCTTATTAAATTGTGAAACCTCATTCTTACTATTTCAAGTTCGACATCACATGTACCTTGCAATTTACAGTTAAGTACGATGAGCATTGTACTTGCATATCAACTTAAAGTAGGATAGCACGGAAAGGGTTGAGTTTTTTCTTCCGTGGGGTCAAAACATACCCCTTTGTTAAACGGAAGCTGCGTGTATAACCCTTTAACGACCAGATCACTAAAAGCGGGATTTTTTATTGTTTGACATTGCCTTTTGTTAAAAAAAAATACAAGTCAACCCCAGGGACAGTTGCGGATGATTTTTTTATTCATATTTTTTGTTCGTTGAATAATGAGGGGACAAGTCCGCTAACTGACGGGTTGAGTTTGAAATGACATCTGCATATTGTAGACTTTAAAGAAATGTTTGTGCGGTTTAATGTTTCTGCTGTCACAGTGCTGACGAAATTACAATCATGCTGGTCGGTCATGTGAAGTAAAAATAAGAAAATGACTGTCATTTTTATGAATGGTTTTTAAATATACTCATAGTCGTTACATATGACGTAGCAAAATATCATTAAATAAACATCATTGGGTGGAAGCTTGAGTAAAACAAACGTTAATTAATTCTGCTTAAAAGCTGTTATATATCTCCTGAAACATATTCCCTTTCAACATTCAGACAATGTTATTTTTATATATTATGACCTTAAATTAGGGAATTATTTCTGTAAGACATTTAGGTCGCCCACAGATGATATGGGACTTAAATAGAACTCCCGACTTCAGAAGTACATACGAGAAACGTCAATAATCAGAAAATGAGAAATTTGAGGGAGAACTATATGAAAAGCTAGACAGTAGTAGGATCTTGAAGAACAAGAATTTTAAAGCAGTTTTTTTTTTAAATATAATTTCCTCGATGGTTTCCGTGGGTGAGTGATTACGATCCTTGGCTACGAATTCGGAGGTCGCGAGTTCAAATCCCGGAATGGGCAGGTAAATTTTAATTCATTGAATTGTTTTATTTCACCATTTATTCATTTAAAATAATACATAGCATATTTGTAGCACGTTCTAGAGTGATAGATACTGTTAGCATCGCCCCGGTGAAAGACCACCATTTACCAAGATTCGAAATGTTGCTTGAAATGGCCTTAGCCGTATTTGGTGACCAGATCTGAATAGCCAGGTACTTATCTACATTCTACTTCTCCATCTCCTTACCCTCCTCAATACCTTCAGCCTTACAACATGCTCCAATTGGGGATGCCATAGTCTCACTCACCCCAGACGGTTGGAATCAGTTGGGACTCTTGTGTGGTATGAAACATGTCCTCCTTTCAAATCCTAGTACAAATATCGTGGTACAGTTTTACCCATTTGATTTTCATTTGTGGATAGGTACTAACATGTATACATTAACTTTAAAAAAAGAAACAATACGAAAAATAACAACCGGTAAAATTTCTGAACAAATAAATAATCTACCCCGTTAACGCTTTTTTTTTGATTCCCCAAAAAAACCTCAAATGCATTTTGCGTCGAGGGTGACGGGGTAGTTTTTGAGTAATTTTGACCCCTTCCTCCCCCTGATGTGGTAACTGAACCACCCTTATGCAGATTAAATTACGATAACCATTGTTTTTTTGTCCTAATGGATATCATACGCATTATTGAAAAAAACGTACGGGCGTTTTTTTCTGGTCTTTAAAAAACGACCTGGGGTTTTAAATAAACAAAGGATGAAATACGGTACTGTCAGGCAGCTCATTTATTTCTTATTTATATTTTTCTAACGCAAGCATTAGGCTGGGTTAATTCATACAATGTGATGAATAAATCAAACTGTATTTGATTATTTAATTGTGAAAGTTTTATTACTATAGATGTAACTGTGGAGAATATCATTATGTCGATTAAATTGGTAGGTAATTTATAAATTTAACACTTTTTGCTTATCCATTATCCTCGGGATAATATTTTAGGAACATTGAGATGTCTGTTTCAATTATGATACTAATTTGTGAACCGTATATATTTTAATCATCTAAAAAAAAGCGACTGCCTAGCTTCGCCCAGGTTTCAAAACACCAATTCCTCTTTTTATTTAAAGTATTTAAAAATTAATAATAACTATTATCATTCAATTTAAAAACATTTATTTATTTAAAGAGGTTCTCCTAGGTAATTATTATTATACGTGGCACCTGTTCCGAAGACATTATCAAACTCTCCTTCGGAAGGCGATACAGCTATCGTATTTCTACAAATTAAATATGAACACAATAAAAATAAATATTTAAAAATAACTAATATTTCATTGCACAATTGAAAAATATGAAACAAACAATTTCGTATTTGGTTTCTAGAATTTGGAGGAATAATCTAGCCGATTCTCTCTGCTTTATAGTAAAAATAAAGTTCAGACAATACGAGAACACTGGAAAACCATTACACGCCAAGAAAAATACCATGGTGGCTTACTGTCGCGTTAAAAAATCAATCATCGATGTCACCGTTCCCAGTGGACTCAACTTTTAAAAGGCAAAAAGCATCTTATGATAGCACTGTGTGCGAAAAATACTTTTTTTCCCGACTAATGCAATTACCGCCCATCCGTATTACAAAATACAAAAGAAAAAAAAACACACAAAGAATAATACTAGATAACGAATCTCATTGGTCGGCCTGAAAGGCAACTGAAGAGATTCTGCGTGAGAAAGCATAAAAAACCAAATCACACTCATATGCATTTCAAATTAAAAAGTGCATCTCTTTGTAGTGTGAAAAAATATTCGTACCCGGGGCGCATAAAAAAACCCAGGATGTTTCCACCCTAAGATAGTATTGCATAGAGATGTATTATCATTCAATAGACCCTCATCGGATTCTGCAGTCCCATTCGCAATTACGGATACCTGGACCATTGATGTCATAACGGAAGTAAATCATAGACATTACGCACCCAGAGGAAGCGGTTTTTTTTATTAGCGATATTATTATGATCTTCTGGTATTATTTTTTTTTCTATTGTTGTTTTCGTTATTATTTGAGTTACATGGTTTTTGAGTGGTTATGCAATTTTTGCACCTGTGTAGCATCTACTATGTTGATGAGAAAATGTTTTTGAACAAGTTTCTAACGCACTTGATATCAACTTCTTTCGTATATTTTTTGTTTCCTATCCTACTTGTCAAATAAAGAGATTTCTTTGGGAAGTATACCTTTTTAGGTTTTAGAAATAAAGACTATCATTTTAACGGAAAACACAAGGAATACAGAATGTGTGGCGGTCTATCCTGTATACCTACACCGGGAAACGGCGTGGTGGTTATTTAGAACATAAAAAGAAATACAGTTCGTCTGGAAATGAGATGGGTTGACAACCTTAAGAGAAATTCCAGTTTCTATAGTTAAATTGATATTCCTAAGGTCCATAGCTGATGTTGAAATTTATGATGATGTTATGACGACGCAAAATCTTGGGAGCAACTGTATATTTTCACCAACTCCCTTTAATAACTTTAACCACATCAAATAAAGTTTCATATCTGATAGCAAAGCGACACCAACGGCTGCTGTCACCAAACACAACTGAGCTAACGCTCATGTAAGTTAAATTTTCTCTTACTGGAGACATAGACGAGGCGAAATTCAACTAAAATCGGCTATACCATCATTGTTAAATGACTACATTAAAGTTATTCTTTCACTGAGCGTTCGCAATTCAATTTTTTACTCAGGAATCGAACACACATTCTCCCAACTCAAAGGCTAATGTTGAACAACTGCGCCACGGAGACTGTTCTACCAGGTGTTTATTTTCAATATTTCAGAAGTGCTTTCCATCATATTTTCTCTTTTGCCATTTTTTCAATGACTTTACACAATTTATCTCAGATCACCCCCCCGTTTCGGAAATATTTATAAATTATGATGAACAAATTTAATGCAAATTCGCTAACCTATAGAAAAAATCGCAGCCCACAACCATCGTTCCCACAAAGATGTTTTTTAACGTTTTTTTTATTCCCGTCTAGTAAATATTGTCCCAGGGGGCTGAAAAACAATCAGGGGTATAGAATCTAATATTTTTTGGGGGCAAAATATATTCATTCATCAATTTCTTTACGCTCTATGTTCAGAATGTTATTTTGACTTTTTATAGAAAATCGTAAACAATGTGAGTTATGCAGAGTGAGTACATGTTTTAATAGCACTGCTCCATAGATTAAAAACGAACACAAGAAATACGATGTGGGCGTGTTTCGTGATCCAAAAGTCTGGTCATTCGGGCCTTCAATTTCATATTAATAAATTCGCTCTCTCAGTAAAAAATTCAAAATCAAATGGAATGGATTGTACTAATGAGTAAGAGAGATAGAGCGCTGTATATTCATTGGCTTTCTCGTAGCTTGAACCAAAGGTGGTAAGTCAGTGGCCACGTCGGTTTCGATTAAAATCTGCATTTGTCATTTGACAAAATGATTTTAGGTTCATGATGCATCCGAATTCGCAAATGAAATGTCATAATCGAAAAACTTTAAAAAATATGTATTTATTTTGATGCGTGCAAAGCAAATCATTTTAAAGAGCGCACGTTTAAATGTATTTGTGCATATCGATAGTGGTTCCAATTGGTTCGAAATTCGGATACCCCTTTGCAGTCCCAGTCCTACGATACAGTACGTCACTCCACAAGCAAGAATCTTTTTTAAACGATTCAAGTGTACCTGCCTACATTACCGAATTAAAAATTTTTATGTTTCATAGGAAAAATATAAACTAAATTTCATCAATTCTTATCAATGATTTTGGGTAATGGGAAGGTACCAAACAGCAAAACGTACCCCATCGAATTTTAAAAAAATAACCACCCCTGGATACAAGTCTCCCTTGTAAATTATATTATTTATCTGCAGCTTTTTAAGACGAACCCCAACTTTGTTTATAATAAAAAAGGTACTACCGTAATGATACAGTTATGCTAATAGAATTTAATACATACTGTTTGTCCCCACGGCCCTGGCAGGACCTTTTCTCTCTGGGAACCCGATTGCTGTGAGAAAGGAGATATAAAAAATGCATTATGAAGTCCAATATTATAAAAAGCCGTGGGGTCCTTAGATTTTGCATGTGTAGTATTGCAGTTCTAAGTTGCGAGCATTAGGAAGCGGAAATTTAACGGGGATCAAATGAAAAAAATAAACGTCTTGTGAAATTTTATGATTAAGTACCCGGCGTTGCCCGGGGTTATGAATGGTTTGAAGTAAATTTTGAGGTCGTGATATGTTACTCATATCCCTACTCCTATATACGTAGTATTTTTCTCTTATTTTTAACGTCAAGTGTGTAAAATTTAATCAATAAGTACAAAATTATGCATTAAGGGGTTGGAAAGGGAGATTGGTGAGGTTTTACGAAATGTCATGAAGACTTTGTCTTATTTCGAAGGTCAAGTATGCAATATTTCATAAATCTCGGTATAAAACTATAATAAATATGTGTAAAAAACTTACGAACGAACTTTCTTTATATATATATACTACCTGATGTGTACCCGGCCTTGTTCGGGATTTTTTTTTGGAATAAAGTTATGAAATTCTGAATTATTGCTTATCGTTTGGGTGCCAAAATTCCATTTTGAAAATATTATATCCAAATAAACCTTCTTCTTTTGAATATGTAATCTGTGGCTAACCAGAGTGGTATATCTATGAGCTAATCTCAATATAACATGGCAGGGTCAATGTTTTTCATACTACTTTTAAAACGTTATAGCAACAGTTTTACATATTGGATTACATTCAAACTACTCTCTAAACCTTCCCGTCTTAATAAAAACAAAATGCTATTTTCAATGAAACCGGTAGAGTAATTTTCGAATCGAGATCAGATAGACAAACATTCATGTTTATATATAGAGATTGAAAAAAAACAATATATTTGATTTTCTTGTTATTGGTTATGGGAAGATAATTTAACATATTAATTTGTTGTCCAATAAGCATTTATAAAAACACAATTATTAAGCATAAGAGTCATGTCAACAATGCTAAAAGTAGTAGACAGTTTTTAATTCTTTTTGTTTCACGTCAAAACGGATTCCACTATCCTTCTGTTGTGGGTTGTCTATTTTGACAAGGGACATAATGTCGATAGATATGTGGGGAACCCATCGTGATTTATAATTGCTTCTGGAAATGGTCAACCGACTCCGAAAATGCCCGATCCCCCGAAACCGCAAGTTGGAATACCGTTAACCTTTTTTTTTAATACCTGCGATCTAATGTGCAAAACCTTCTAATCTTTTATTCAGCTCGAATCCTAGGGCAGGTATCAGTAAAACGTGATAAAAAGTTTTGGTCAACATGAAATTTTGATGGATGTTTGGGGGGAGCTGAACAGTAATTTTCTTTTTGTCATTAGAGATAATATTAAAGAATCTCAAATGAAATATAAATCAGAAAAGACACGGAAAATAAAAAAGCAAAGGTCACATCTGGGATGCGAACCTTGGACCTCTCGGTCTGTCCAAGACCAGCACTTTAACCATTTGAGGTAATGGCTTTTTCGTCATTTTTATCTAGATCATTCCTCAATTTATATCAACATCATCTTCAATTAATTCCAATATATTTTAAACTGCTATCTTTCTATATTGACTGTAAGATTTTACCCAAATCTAGATGGTGTCTCGGATAAAACTAAACGATTTTTATTTATATGATACATCTATTGACTTTTTTCTACAATATATAATTTTTAATGGAATAACTTATTGAAGCTTGTGAACTTCAATGCAGTGACTTTTTTTTTTCACTGAAGAAAATATTAACAAATCTCAAATGAAATATGAAACAACAACAAAAAGACACAGAAAATAAAGAAGTAACGGTCGCTTCTGGGACTTGAACCCAATATTTTTTAGCTTTCCGCGTGAAGTATAACTAACTAACGGGGTATAAGTTATCGTAACTAAGAGGATGAAGTGCCTTATATTTTCCAGCACATAACTTCATCCACATTCATACATCTTCTCATATATATTCCACGATTTTTTGTTGTTATATCGCAAAGCCTTCAATTTTACCAGATTGACCGGTCAGTGGCTGAGTTGGCATTGCGTCTGCGTCCCACCCAGGCGTCATGAGTTAAATTCCTCGGCTTGCAAAGTTTTCTATCATGACACAAACAACATTTTCGTTTACTGTGATGGTAGTAGGAGATTTACAAATATTGTCAGGTTATTCGTAACCTGGGAATGTTTAAAACTAACTAACTTAAAACTATCTTAAATTAAACAAGTAGAGAAACAATAATAATATTACACATTAGGTGAGGGTAGCGGGAGTGGTGATTTGGAGGGGGGGCGATGGGAGGATTCAAAATTACTGGGAAACATGGTTAACAAAGGTGATTTACAGGGTGCTCTTATTTTGTTTACTAAATTAATTTTAGATTTTTTTTTTTGTAAAGGTTCTAGGGGGGCCCAATTTAAAATATGTGTTAATATTAATAGTAACAAAAGTACATAGTGAATAAAAAAAATCAAACAAAATGTTTAAAGATTGTTACACAGTTAACGCCCAAGAAATACAAAAAAAAAACAAAAAATTAGTTTATCGGAACTTTTTGATTTATTCAGTAGGTATGCATAGCCCATCATTATTTTCGGATCTCCTTAATCGAACTTTTATGGCTGGTTTTGCAATTTTCTACAAAATACAGATAAATGCTAATTACCTTATGCCGGCTTTCATACAAGGAAAAAATAGTGGACATCATCCCTTTTCTATTAAAAAACCATTTTATTGTAGCATATGGTAGACGAGACGCGTGCCTGATATCAAACATAATACGAAATCGGATTAAATTGCATGATTACTGCACACCTTTTGGAATTGCGAGAATATGGTGTTTTTTGATACAGATATTTTGGTTTAAAAAAATGGTTCAAATTATTAGAAATCGTATTTGTTATTGATCAATTTATATATGGCACCTTGTCTCGCACGTGTTGGAAATGACGGAGAAAGCTAAAAATAGTAGAGTTGATAAAAGCTGTTCAAGTTTCAGAACTCACATTTGGAGAGCTTTTGCTACCTTAAAATTAACACAGACATTGATTTTTTACTTACATTATTGAAAAAAAAATGTAAGTTAATGTTTCTAACATTTAATTAAATTGTCCGATTTTCACCACAGAATGAAGAATACACACTAAAAATGCATTCCATGTTGATTTGTATGGAAGCCAGTGTGGACTCTGACTTAGTGCATTTTGCTTCTAGTACCTTACTTCTTCTCTCTTACACCGCCCGCATTATACAGGGTTAATCAAAATGATGGACTCAATTTTGCACATTCTCCCCTGGGCTTTTTCCTATACAGAGAGACATTCAGTTTGCTGATATTCTTTATTCAATATTATCATGTAGACGAAATGTACGCTGCGATACTACTCATTTTTACAGAACTCAAGACCACAGAAAACTTTGTGCTGCATAGTAGCCATTTTATTCACAACTGATGCGAAATGGCTGCTTGGCGGCGCGTTCACCCTAACGGTCGTTTGCGCGACTGTGAACGATATAGCGGTGGGATTCTAAACATTCGGACCTCTTTTTTCAATTGCTATGTACATCATTTATATAATAAAGGATAATTCAGGAAATATAGTTGTACGAAATTAAGTTCATCTTTTTGAATGATCCTGAATATTTCCATTCCATTTGAATCGAAATGAAATGATGAAGAAACATTATTTTTTGCTATAAATTAAAGGCAAATTGGCTAGACTTTTGGATCATGAAACACGCCCATATCGCATTTTTCATATTCTTCTTTATTCCATGAAATATGCAAACATTTCCTAAAGGAAATTTAAGACTATTGTTTAATGTTTATTGACTATTATTATAATCGGCCTGTTGGAAAGGCTGGGAAAATCTCATTCTCTGGGTCGGTTTCTGTCCAGAAGTGAAACATCATTAAACGTAGACGTAATTAGATTTTACGTAAAACTGACTTTCCTAGTTGGCATAGCCAGGAAAACGTGTCTACGCTTTTGCGGTCACAAGAAGAGGGTACCAGTCGCTAGTCGGCGGTAGGCAGTCGTGCGTGAATTTAAATTGAAATATTTACGCAATGTGAGTCTGTGGGCACACTTCACCACTTGGGCAATTTGTTTAACGAAATCTTCCATCAACAAAAAAGAAAACTGCGGAATCGTACAGATGGAGTTTTGCAACAATGGGGTTTAAAATATTTAACAAAATGATAAAGAAAGAGTAAGAAATAGACAACCGCTCCCGCGGTGGCATATGGAGGGGGGATTTACTAATACAGCCCGAAATGAGAACGATAGCATAGTCCCTCGTATCTAGGGTGAACGATGTATGAAGAATGAGCTAATGATGAATGTAAGTAAATATAAAGTCATGGTGTTTGAAAAAGAGAGTATGAAAACAGTGTGCAATATAGTTGTGAATGATGAATACTTGGAGCAGGTGGATGAGTTTGTGTATTTGGGAAGTATGTTTACGAGAGATGGAAAGACTGACAAGGAATTTGAAAGAAGGATGAATGAAGGAAACTCTATTAACGCTGGACTGATCGTGGTTGGCGTTAATAAAAAGTTGTCCAAAGAAGTTAAGCTAGCAGTCCACACTAGATTGCTGATACCAACCCTGGTGTATGGCAAAGAGGCATGAAACTGGAAGAGGAAAGATGAAAGTAGACTGAATGCTGTAGAAATGTGATCTCTGAGGCGAATGTGCGGTAAAACCATGTACAATCGTGTGAAAAATGATGTGATGAATGAAGAATGCAAGGCTAATGTAAGCGTAATGAGAAAGATTAAGAAAGGGACGCTTATATGGTTTGGGCATGTAGAGCGAATGAACGAAAAAAGGAGTACAAGGAGAATATATCACGCGAATGTGAATGGAAGAAGAAACCGGAGACGATCGAGGAAGATATGTCACTATCAAGTGAACCAAATACTCGAGTCAGAAGTTGGAATAATAAAAGAGAATGTATGAGACGTTTTATGAATGTGAGTGAAGCAAGAAGTGTATGCCAAGATAGAGTTGTTTGGCTGTCAATAAAACTAGACACCTAAACTTTAACTACCCTATGATTACAAGGGTTAATAGAAATATATTTAAATAATTTAAAAAAAATTAACTGTCTCCTTAAAGAGTACTCCTGAAAATTGTAAAAAAATAAATTCAATGATTGTCGATTATCTAACCGTAGTGTTTTTTAGATTTTGAAATTTTTTTTCGCATTATTTAGTAAGTACAAAAATGACCACGGTGAAAAATATAACCGCTTAAAAAATACATTCATATAAGTCAGCAAACGCCGATTATGAATATACAACTTTTCTTAGAATGCATAATTATAGGTAGAAGTTATAAATTTGTTGAAATTTAAACTAAATTTTCTGGATTTTAAGCTCTATAATTGTTCTTCAATCTTAAAAAAACTGGTAATAGTGAAATAAAACCACTTGCACGAATTTTATAATGACTTGGAAAATATTGTGTCGATGCATGTCTCTACAAAGATTACGAAAATGTTTCTAAAAAAATTATAATCTCATAGCTTTTTTTTTTATAATAAACTTCTTTTTATTTAAAATCAAATTTAATTGTGTTTTTTAGCTCGTGACGTCACTAAACAAAAGTGTCTGGCTCGCGATTTCCTCTATTTATTTTTATTAAATTCCACATTGATTTTCTTTAAATATAGCAACACTGAGACTTTCGTTGACTTTTGAAGTTTTATAACATCGATTTCGTTGGAGACAAAAATAAAAATGTTAAAACAAAACACTAGGTAATTTGTTTCTTATTCTATGATATCCGAGAAGCTATTAGTATGTTTGAATCTCTACAATAAGCTAAGAGAGGCTATTGTTGATGTTGAGAATTTTGTGAGAAAAGAATAATGAATTTATAACTTTGACATTTCAAATCGTAAAAAGGTATAATTACTTGATTTTAGGGAATGTCAATTTTTGGCTGCGTTTGCTGCACTGAGTAAGAGAACTGATATCTACTATAAGAGTGCAGCCTCATAAATTAAAATGATTGAATCAAAGAATAATATTTGATGAAAAATGCTGATAATTAAAATGATAATCTTGCTACAAATACTATGCAGCCCTATAGGACAAAGAATACAGTCACTGGCCGCCATTGCGGATATTATTTGGTCACTGAACGGCTATAAATTCTGTGTCGCATTATTTTCATCAGAATTAGATTAAAATGGGTATTTCCGTTGCTGATAACAGCCTCATAATACCAGGGAAAAACAATACACCTGATACTGACTGCTGCCCGTCCAGCACAGTTAAAGAGAATCACGAGATATACGTACAAAATAAACAAAGGTGCACAACGTCTAACACACATGCACATTTATTATGGCTATACACACATACGCATGTGTGCTGTATGTATCAAGAAAGGTGACGTTTGTGAGTTTGTCACTGGACAAACAGGCAAATATCCTGTCTAGATTAAGACCGCCAATAGTCTGACTTTCTTGTTGATAGTTGCTACAACAAACCCGGCGTTGTCCCTTGCGTTTAAAATAACAGGAAACCGAATTCTGTACCCATTGTTTCATATAAAATACATCCAAATAAATAGTTCTTGACTATCGTAATATTAATATTGTTGTAACCAGAAGGTATGCATGGGTGGTGCAATGCAATACGTTCCATGGGTGACAATAATGACACACAATAAAGACATAATAATACTAGATGAATTAAAAAATATACTATGTATTTACCTAACTAACTAACTAACCAACACGCCGTTTCCCCGCAGGGGTAGGCAGAGAAGACGGACCGCCAAACAACTCGATCTTGGCATAAACTTCTTGCTTCATTCGCTTTAATACAACGGTTCATACATCCTCTTCTGTTATTCCGACTTCTGACACGGCCCGACTCAAGTATTTGATTCACTCGATCGTGCCAAGTCTTCCTCGGACGTCCCCAGCTTCTTCTTCCGTTCACATTCGCCTCATATATTCTCCTTACACTCCTTTCTTCGTTCATTCGTTCTACATGCCCAAACCATCTAAGCGTCCCTTTCTTAATCTTGCTCACTACGTTTACATCAGCCTTGCATTCTTTACGAATCTCAACATTTTTCACACAATAATATTTGGCTTTACCACACATTCATCTCAGAGATCTCATTTCTACAGCATTCAGTATACTTTCATTCTTCTTCAGCCAGTTCCATGCCTCACTGCCATACATCAGGGTTCATATGAGCACTCCATTGTGGACTGCCAGCTTCGCTTCTTTGGACAACTTTGGATATCTACATGTTTCGAAAGCGGTGCTGTCACCATCAGGAGTATATAGAATACTTAAAATAATAATGTCAAGTATAGACAAATGATAAAAATTAGAAAACATAATCATAAGAACAGACAAATTATAAACTAAAAAAAATGATTAAAGTCGGTAAGTAATTTATCAAAAATGTTAATAAAAATCATTATAAAAAGGTGTTAGGTACTCCCAGTATCGCCATTACCGTAGAAGTGTTCTAACTGCTGCCAACGGGATATGTTGTGAGGTTGAAGGTACTGGAGAGAGGAAGGAAGTGGGGGAGAGGAAGGTGGGAAAGAACCCGGCTCTTCGGAACTGGTCACCAAACACGAATACAATAATTTCAAGCAACGTTTCGATTCCGAATGATAGTCTTTCACCAGGGCGATACTAAAAGTTTCTACCACTCTGGAACAAACCGCAAATATACTACTTACATTTTATTATTAGAAAAAATATTTACGCCCGCCGGGAATCGAACCCGCGACTAGTTGAGGAATAGTTGCTTCAAATTAGTTTAACCATGTTAGCGACCAGATTTTAACTGTTGGAATCAATTGGGAATCTTCTGCGGTACCTGGTCACATCAGAATAACCCCCTCCATTCATATACTCCCGCGACAAACATTGTCACAATCAAAATAAAACAAAAACAATTTAAAGTCAGCATTGGGGGGAACAAACAGGTCAGTAGTCACTATTGATTATTTCTGATCGATCAAACAATCCACAGTCCACAGGCCACAAGTAGTATTACAGTTCACCGCCTGGTGATCGTACTGGCGAACAAGCATTACCCCCTGCTATTGTAATTAACTGGTATTGATTGTACGTACTACTTGTATCTACTGCCTTCACTGGTACGCCGTTTAGCATAACGTTTATCCATCGTGGTGCGTGGTGTCCAGGTGGCAATACGTTGTTGAAAATGATGTTGTACGTACGTAGGATTGAGTACTGTTTGCGGGTAAGGTACTGGGGACTTTATCAGGTGGGTCGTGAATACTTAATTGTTCTAGGGGCCTTAATGGTCCGGTAGGCTGGAACATTATTTTGATATACACGATTGGGAAATGATAAAAAGGAAAAAAAAATAAACGTTGATGATATTTTACAAGAATTTTTTTTTTTAAATAGTTGTTTTGAATATATTTAACGAAAATGACTTTACAATGTGCCATGCTAACCAAAACTACCTCTTTTATATTCAGTACTAGCTGAAGTACCCGACGTTGTCCGGGGTTATGAATGGTTTGGAGGAAAGTTTTGACGTTTTGGTGTTTTACCCTTACTTTTACCCTTCCCCAACAAAAATTTCATCAAAAAGTATCAAAAATCTGATTTCATGATTGGGAAATGGGGAAGAGGGTTGTTTTCCGAAATTTCATGTATACATTGTCCCTATTTTTATTTCATAGGTCAATTGTGCAAAATTTCATCAAGCTCGTAATAAAACTGTAGATTTTTATATAAAACAAACAAACACCGTCTACCCGGTGGTCTTCTTTATACAATAGATGTAATTTAACAAAAATAACTTCAAATATATGATTATATTAATATTAAAATAAAATTAAGTGAAAAAATTCGATTGAGATTAAACACAAAAATCACCTTTTAAAAGTTTAAAAATGCCTACCGCCTTATATACGTACCTACGGCCATTAAATTCTGTTAATTGGTACAACAATAGGGAAGTTGAGTTCATTTTTAATTTTTTTATTAATATTCACCTTCAAAATTAAATTCACGTATTTTTTTCCTACCTATTTCAACTCCGCCTGGATTCTGTCCGTTTCGTCGGCGTTTAAGAAAATCAAACTTTAAGAAATAAGGTCATTATGGAAACAAACTTTTTTTTAAATATGCGAGTTTATGTTTGAAGGTGAATATTGATAAAAAAAGACATGTTATCAAATTCCCGATTATTAAAAGAAATAGTTGAAGGCATTCCATTTTTACTTCAGGTAAATTAATACGTTAAGTGTGATACGTTTTACAGTAGGTACCAAGCGATTTTTTTAGCTATTTAGCTTTCCTTTTATTCCTATTTGGTACAAATACCTAATAATTGGGTCAGTGGCTAAACTCACACATCCTCTAACTAACTAACTAACCATCACGCCGTTTCCCCGCAGGGGTAGGCAGAGAGGACGGACCGCCAAACAACCCGATCTTGGCATACACTTCTTGCTTCATACACATTCATACATTCTCTTCTATTATTCCGACTTCTGACATGGCCCGACTTAAGTATTTGATTCACTTGATCGTGCCATGTCTTCCTCGGGCGTCCCCGGCTTCTTCTTCCATTCACATTCGCGTCATACATTCTTCTTACACTCCTTTCTTCATTCATTCGCTCCACATCCCCAAACCATCTAATCGTCCCTTTCTTAATCTTACTCATTACGCTTACATCAGCCTTGCATTCTTAATGAATTTCAATATTTTTCACACGATCATACATGGTTTTACCACACGTTCGTCTCAGAGATCCATGGCATCCTACATCCTCGCTATAAGGGAATTTTTGATAATCACCCCAAGTATTCTCAAAATGCATGAATGGTTTCGAAAACAACCGGTTTTTGGATACAGTAACTTGCATTCTTCAATATTTCAGATATTAATCGTTTTTAGTTAGCTGTTCGAATAAGAGGATTTATGTGAAGGTAAAATATGTCACACTGTAATTTTTTAATTAAACGTTATATATGATAGCATTACTAATCATTTTTGATAACAGAGGATAAGATATTATTTATACCTACACAACAAAACAAAGTACCTATTCCTAAGTCACTGACACACATTACATTACCATATATACAATTATCATTAGTCACAGTTTTAATTATTAAGGTTCTTTGCACTGTGCGTAGGTGTCTTTCCTTGAATGTATTACAATATACTTATAGTAATTGCACACTAATTATTATCAACGTAGAAAATATTAGGATTTGCGACATCTAAAGTAACCGTGAGTCTGTGCTCGGGTCCCTGAGATCCGTTTAATTAACAAAGGAATAAATTACACAAAAAGTTCCTAATAATGTCACAGAAATTTACTTACACCTTATACCCCTCACAAGAGCGCCACTGTCCATGCGGTGTAAAGACAGGGGAACTGTATCACCACCCGGCTGGGCAGCGTTGTGAGGGGGGTCGAGGTAGAGGCTTTAGAAAGGGGTTTATTAATGCGGGTCATGAAGAGGCGATGGTTAGTTAGTCTTCTCACAGTTGTTAAATAGCTTATGGGCGAACATTCAAAAATGGCCTAAAATATTATTTTGCAGGTTGCTAACTAAAGCGATAGGTAGGAAAATGAATAAGATTTCAAAAGACAAAAATCCTCAAACTGTAAACTTTAAATTTTATAAATTTTATCGAAAATGTCTGAAAAGAGTGCCCCCCCGCTGTTGAATTTGGCGATGACCTCTGGTCTGGAGCCCCAAAATACCTGAAAAATCCATGACTCTGTGCAGAAACGGCGGTCCGTTTGGTAGATTCCCCTATCTTAACAAACCGATTGCAATATTTAGAGAACAGGTATCGGGTAGGAATGCTGTCCTTAAACTACCGGTATTTCAATGAAATATGTTCTGAGGAACTAGCATCATTGATCCCTTCGACACTGGTGCAAAATCGAGAACCACGCCAAACCCGCGCTCAATATTTATGCACCGTTGACATTTGTCACATAAGAACGGATTGTTTCTACAACTCGTCTGGAAACGATTTTCTGGTCTCTGTGTTTCCTCCATTCTACAACATGGGTCTCGTCAATTCTAGTATGCATTTCTTATAGATTTTTAAAAATTACAGTTTTCAGGAGTATTGTCTTTTGAAACCTTGTACATTTTCGCAGTTAACCGTATAGAATATACAGAAAAATCATTCATAGTATTTCTCGAGTCAGCAACCTGCAGAGTGTGTATTTTTGGGTACTGACCGTTAATAGTTGTTACACAAATAACAGAGGACTGCCGGTCATTGCATATTGCAGTCATTGCAGTACAGACTGCATTACTTTGCGAATTTGAAATACTGCATTGGTTGTTTTAATATTTTAATATGCAATGAGCTGTGTCTGCGATGATGGCCGCACCCAGTTCTCACTGAGTTACTACAGAAGTGGGTACACATATTTCCAATTGCCCGTCACCTAAATTGAATTATCAGCACTGATTTGTTGGGAAAATATATTTGAACCTTGAGAGACACCTACATTATAGGTAGGTAAATGTAAGTGTCTATTGATATTTAACAGTTTATTATATATTACAATGTATGTGACCGACAGTCATATTAGTCATCAACATTATCTCCCGGCTAACATGCCAATGGCAATGCTGGGGCGTTAAGGAGTGCAATCCTGTTGCATGTAATTGTTTCTAATTTGAACATATATTTTATATCAATAATTTTGATTAAAACAAGAAATTTCTTTATTACTTATGAAACAACACATCTTCCTCTTGACTTTTTTTTATATATCTTCTCTATATATAGAAAACGAATGTTTGTCTGTCTGCCTTCGAATTTCTCGAAAATTACTAAACCGATACGGCTAAAATAGTACAACTTGTTCTTATTAGTGCCGGAAAAGTTGACAGAGTAGTTTGAATGAAATCTAATACGTAAAACTGTTGCTATAACGTTTTAAAATTAGTATGAAAAACATTGAACCCGCCATGTTGTATTAGGGTGAGCCCATAGAAATACCATTCTGGTAAGATACAGATTAAGTATTCAAAAGAAGAAGGTATGTTTGGGTAGAATATTTTCAAAATGAAATTAGGTACCTACTTAAGAACTTTATTATTTAGATACGTTTTGAAAAAAAAAATTTCGGAATGAAATAAAATTTCCAAATTTATGTTACTTTGTTTCTTTTTTAGGGGATATAAATAGTCGTCACAGGGCATTACTTTTGCTGTCAAACCAATTATGGCACCCAAATTACAAGCAAGAATTCACAACTTCATAACTTTATTCCAAAAATAAAAACCCGAGCAATGCGGGTACAAATATTATATATATATTTTTTTAAATATATTATAAAAAATTCTTCGTTATGTTTTTAACATTTTTAATTCTACCGCTTATTTATTTCACATTTTCTTAATACCTAGTTAATTTTCACAATATTTAATTACACACGTTTATTCGAATATTTTTGCTTGAAAAATTCAAAAAAGATGTAAACGTTTTTATCGATTAAATTGACTTGAAAATTGATTCCAAATCACGATGGTCCGAAACGTCACACTTTAGAATGTTCTACGTTCCGAGTGGCATAATCACAAGAAATAAACAATAACAAAAAAATTTCGTTACATCGATTCTCTAAATATCGACCCCTTATAATAACAAGGTTCCATCTGACATGGCAACGTTATGCAATAATGTGTCTTAATGTTACCTTCTATAGAGTACATAAAATCGTTCAGAAAAATTGAACAGATAATTAGTATAATTTCTATAATACTTTTTTTTTTTACATGAATGCCGCACAAGAATCCCAACTGCTCCCAACCGTCTGGAGCCAGTGAGACTATGGCATCCCAATTAGGGAATGTTGTGAGGCTGAAGGTATTGGGGAGGGGAAGGAGAAAGGGAAGAGGAAGTTGGGAAATACCTGGCTATTCAGAACTGGTCATCAAACACCGCTAAAAACCATTTCGAGCAACGTTTCAATTCTGAATGGTGGTCTTTCACCAGGGCGATACTGAGAGTATCTTCCATTTTGGTACGTGCGTAAATGTACTGTATATTATTTTTAAATTAATTAATTGTGAAACAGCACAAATTAATTACATAAAATTTGAACCCGCGACCTTCGGATTTGTAGTAGAGGCCGTCACTTAAATAGTATTAAGTATTTAATGATTAGTATTATTGATTTATTTTATTATTTTGCTTCTTTTACCTACCGTATAAAATTATCCGAACAGTTGCTTTAGAATGATAATGGTCTTGCGACATATTATATAAATAAAAGTTGTTTCTTCCTCCAATTTATTTTTGAGTACCCACCAAATTATGAAAGGTCATTTTACTATAATAAAAAGTTATTCTTCAACATTATACGAATAGCTCTAGATCTTTTTTATTAGTATTGGCAGTATTTAATAAAATTCCTAAAATTTTCTATAATATTATAATACACAGAGGTATAACAGTAGGTATCTGTGATTTTTCACAAAAACGTCGCTATATAAATCGTCCAAGTATTATTATTATTATTATTATCTAAAGATATTTTAGGATAGCACCGTGGGTAGGGAAGCATTCCTATGATAAATATCTAATGCAATAAGATGTATAGCTTCTCTAACGCAATATAAAGTAATAAATCTTTTAAAATCTTCTCTCAAGTACGAAGTTGAAACATTTGCTAAATGGGCACCTCAAGGTTATCCGTTGATATTATTTGAATTATCCTCAGCAGCTGAGTGGGTGTTTGGGACATTCTTGCCAAAAGGTCAAGATTCGTTTATGCTTTTGTTGGATTTTTATTTCAGCAAATCTTGCCTAAACTTAACAATTTAAAAAGGTGTTTAACCGAATTTCCACAAATAGGTATTTTTACATTAAAAAAACTCAACCTCGGTTACTAAAAAAGATAGAAACCCATTTTCCAGAATGGAAGATACTCTCAGTATCGCCCTGGTGAAACACCACCTTTCGTAATTGAAAAGTTGATTGAAATGGCTTTTAGCCGTGTTTGGTGACCAGATTTGAATAGCCAGATATTTTCCCGCCTTCCCCTTCCCCTTCTCCTTCTCCTCCCCAATACCTTCAGCCTCACAACATTCCCCAATTGGGGATACCATAGTCTCACTGGCTCCAGACGGTTGGGAGCAGTTGGGACTCTTGTGCGGTATTCATTTAAAAAAATAACTTATTAAAAGTTTAAATTTAGTCTCTCATCTCAACTAAATTTGGATTTATGTGCAGTCAAGTATAATCTAAAAACGTTTATATTTTTGCAGTTTTTTCTCAAAAAAACTGATTCCTCAGAAAGTGAAAGGAAATAGGATATCCTTCCACTACAAAAACTTCCTATTTCTCTTTCTTCTCTGCAGGTCGAACCGCAAAATTGCACATAAAAGATACAACACAAATCATCGCATTATCCGTCAAACTAAACTGCTGATAAAGGAATTGCTTCTTCGTTGAAAAAAATGTATTGATTATTCACCTAATCCTCTGGAAATGATTGCGGTCACGGCAAAAGATCCCAAAAAATCGACCCACCTCTCCTATGTCTTTTATGTCGCCCTGATAGATCATGCATCAATGGTTAATAATGTGGGAAATGTGTATTTTTTTGGAGTTTGGATGATTTTTAGCTATCTGGGTGGTATAATGATAAATTGCTGATATCACGAATTAATGAAATAGTCAATTTATAATTATGAATTATTTTTATTGAGATTTAAAAACATCATTTTAATATTTAATCATTGTAGAAAATAATATTAACATAACCTAAATGAAACATGAAAACGGAAAAATGACAGGAAACAAAAAGATTTCAGTCGCATTTGGGACCGCTGCCTATCCGGGGCAACCGCATAACCAACTTAGCTAATGAGACCAGTTCAATTTATGTCATCTTCATCGATATCATATCCCAAATTCAAGATTTGTTAACATTATTCTCCTTTTTAATCACATATTATTGAAAACTATCTTTATAATGATTATAAAGTTCCTAAGGAACTTAATAACATTAACAAGGATGTTGTGTGCAAAAATAACAACTTTTTTTTTAATACACCGGAGACCATTAAATAAACTCAGGAGTCACTGATTAAAGTTTATCTGTTATGTCCTGATACAACCTGTATAACGAAGCAGTTCGAAACGAGTAAAATAAATGTTTCACACGCTTACTAGAATTTTATTTTCATTTCAATTAACTCTACAGGGTGGCGCAAAACTACCGTTATGGTTTGGAATGAAATGGCATAATCAAGCCGTTGTTGGTAGTCTATCGGCTTCAATTCTTGCACAAGCTGAACCTTATACGGGAACATGTGCAATGTGGCCAAAATCCTCTGCGGACCTCCGCGATAGCCCCAGTTGTGCCGAACGTCTTCTTGTTGATGTTTCTGGACTGTCCTGCACACTATCCACAACACGTTGGATATTTTCTTCCGTGTGGACCGTACGTGGTCTTCCGGCACATGGAAGGTGTCTTACTGTACCATGTTGTCGAAAATTTGCAACCAGGCAGTTTATTGTTGGTGCTGAAGGTCCAGTACGCACATTAAAAAAAAAACGACGATAAGCACGCTGCGTCAAAACAATTGACCGTTGATTTTCAAAATAAAATTCAACAATTGTTGATCGCTGTTCTGTTGTGTAGTGTTCCATTTCAAATTCCCCAAGTTTTCTTCACAAAATTCTGAAATAAAAATAAAAAAAACATAAATAACTTTAAAAAGTTATTAAACATTCAAACCATAACGGTAGTTTTACGCCACCCTGTATATTTTATAGTACGTTAAAAAAACTTATCACTAACATAATATTACGGAAACGAAGGGTTATATTTAATAAAAAAAGAATATTTAAACATTTAGATTTAATTGGGATCTTCCCCCCTTGTTGCTTAGGGCTTATTACCAAAATAAAATATCAGTAATCACAAACCTTTTCAATTATATAAATTCATACACATTCATGTGAATTAAAAAATATCTATTTACTATTGTAACATCATTCATAATTTTAATATTAAACATTATAATTACCTATATGTACCTTAAACTAACAAAATAACTTATAACACCTTAAATTAACAAAAGAGAAATATTCATTATATTGAGACAATGTTGTGTACCCCTGCCTAAGTTTGTTTAAATACCGTAGCATAAGAATTTCAACTACCTGTCTGAAAATGTCCGTAGTAGAATGAAACCGGTACTGGTGAAAATAAATAAGTGGAACAAAATACAAAAGTTTTTTTAAATTTCAATTCTAATAAAATGGAATTCCACCATGAATTAACAGTAAAAAAAAAACTAGACTCTAACTCACTAACTAACTAACCATCACGCCGTTTCCCCGCAGGGGTAGGCAGAGAGGACGGACCGCCAAACAACTCGATCTTGGCTTACGCTTCTTGCTTCATTCACATTCATACAACGCCTCATACACTCTCTTCTGTTATTCCGACTTCTGACATGGCCCGACTCGAGTATTTGATTCACTTGATCGTGCCATGTCTTCCTCGGGCGTTCCCGGCTTCTTCTTCCATTCACATTCGCGTCATATATTCTCCTTACACTCCTTTCTTCGTTCATTCGCTCTACATGCCCAAACCATCTAAGCGTCCCTTTCTTAATCTTGCTCACTACGCTTACATCAGCCTTGCATTCTTTACGAATCTCAACATTTTTCACTCGATCATACATGGTTTTACCACACATTCGTCTCAGAGATCTCATTTCTACAGCATTCAGTCTACTTTCATCCTTCCTCTGCCAGTTCCATGCCTTACTGCCATACATCAAGGTTGGTATCAGCACTCCATTGTGGACTGCTAGCTTCGCTTCCTTGGAGAACTTTTTGTTTGTTTTCATTTAGATTTAAAGTTCTTAATATGATGAACGATGTTTTATTCCTATTATTTATACATGTTAATTTCGTTCATCCCACTACGTACATCAAATAATAGATATGCTTCACTCATGTTTCAAATAACGTGACTGATCTATGTAAATAGATGATTAGGAAAACACAATGAAAATGGATTTTCAGTTCGTCTGCCAGATTAGATAAACACCACTATCACAACAAAAGAATCAAAACGTAGGTAATTTTTATAATTATTTTAAAAACAATCCACTAAGAAGTACATGGCATATCGTGACGCCTTGTCTTTTTTTGTAAATAGATACCTATTTGTGTGTTATATTCCATAGCAATAAAGAAATATAAATAATTAAATAAATATATGCACACCGTTACGAATGAGAAATATATTATACTAGCCGAAGTGTTTAAAATCCCGCCCTTGCTCGGATTTTTTTTTTTTGGAATAAAGTTGTGAAGTTGTTGATTCTTGCTTGTAGTTTGGCCGCTATAATTGATTTGACAGCGAAAGTAACGCCTTGTGATGACTATTACTATATCTAAACAATGACACAATCATTTAAAAATATATTTTTTTTCAAAACATATTTATAAATAAAAAAGTTCTTAAGTTACTTGTGTATTCCATTTTGAAAATATTCTACCCAAACAAACCTTCTACTTTTGGATATGTAATCTGTGGCTAACCAGAGTGGTATATCTATTGGATAACGTCAATAAAATATGAAGGGTTTTTCGCACTAATTTTAAAACGTTATAGCAACAGTTTTGCATTTTGGATTTCATTCATACTACTCTCTAAACCTATGGTCTGTTCTGTATGTAATGTGTTTTTGTGTTTCTTGTTTATTTACTTATAGGTTTGTTGGTACACTTCCGCATTCCATCTTGGATTACTCCGGTTATCGACAGAAGGAGCCACTAAGGGCTATATTTTGTCGTCGTCAGTACCTGTACTAAACAATTTGATGTGCGTTTGTGACTAACATCCTTCTATGCGAAATCTGTACAGGGACACTTGAGGGTTTAGAGTCCTTTAAAAATTACAGATTTGTTACAGTCCTTGACGTGCACCCTGAAGGAGCAACCATAAGTTACTTATACCGGGGTGGGAAAGTGGCGGGTAAACTCAACTGTACTCTCTAAACCTTCCCGGCACTAATAAGAACAAACTGTACTATTTTCTGCGTAAAGATTTTTTAATACCAGTTTTAAAAATAAATAAAAATTTGCTCTTTGCAATAATTAAAGGAAACCTTATCGCCGATATCCTTGAATTAGTTAATTTAATCTGCAGTCTGTGTACATTATTAAATCCACTATTCATCGTGTTTTTTACTATACCCAATCCTTGAACTGTTTTCTTATCTCTAACCGACATATCACGTTGGCACGAATTATTTTACTTTCCCTTCCACATATCCAGATCTCTAATGAAAAATAAGAATAAAGATCTAGTTCACAAATAATTATGTATTGAAATTATCTCTGGTTTAATGACGTTATTGAAAATCAGATATTGAACAAAAAGGTTAGATTATTTTATTAAATATTAATTAAATGCTCACTACCTCCCATACTTCATGACCTCCGTGGGACAGCGATAGAGATATTAGAAACTGGCTGACATATAGAAAGCCATAATTTATTATACTGCCTTTGATGTGATTTTCTCACGAAAACGGCGCTATAAAAATAATCCATTTATTATTATTATTGTTATTACGGTCCAGATTGGAAGGTATTCTCTTTATCCTTTGTCTTTATATGTGTTTAGGGAACATACTTGATTTGCTAAGTAAGTACTACCCAATCTTCCTCTTTAATTTCGCCTTCCATAAGGAACTACATCCCAATTTTAAAGAAAAAAAATTCATCAACATAAATTTATTTATAATTTCTTCAAATGATTGATAACTTTGTGGCGTCATTATTAATATATATAATTAAAATATAATTAAAAATACGCTTTGTATACACCACTTTAATTAAAATATATAAATCTTTCTACATGTTTCGATAGCAATGCATTTTCAGGAATAAATGAATATAAAAAAATAATTTCAAGTATAGAAAAATGATAAAAATTTTAGAACAATAATGTAAGAATATAAATTTATTTATTTATTCTTAAATTTAATTATGAAAACAAAAACATTCACTAGGACAGACGTGCGTTGAGATGAGTGGCTTTACAATTTAATAATAATCAGTAAATCGTAATACCAGTATACGAGGTGTGTTCAAAAGAAAAGGTGAATTTTGAATTTTCGCGGGCTGTGTACATTCGATTATCAATTTTTTTTTGTTATGTTGGTACGCATATGTTTATCATATGTTAGCATTATCAGCCATTTTGGATGAGTGGTTTGTTTTTGACATCTGGAAAGGTTAGTCACGTTTTTGGGTGTTCTTCGATTTTTTATTTAGGTTCGTTTTCTGAGGCATCATCAGTCCGATTGAAGTGAAATTTTAGATTTGCTTTATTTTATACGTCCTCATCAGCATTTTTTCAACAAAAAAAATTTGATTCTTTTTAGAAAAAAAATGTTAATAATTGTTAATCCTATGGATGAATTTCCTAGTTTTGGTCGGAACTTGATAGCCGTTTTCTGGGGCATCATCAGTCCGATTATAATGAAATTTTAGATTTGCTTCGTTTTCTATGTTCTTATCATTATTTCCTCAAAAAGTCGTAAAAATCGATGTTTTTTTGATTTTTTACTAAAATAGTAAAAAGTTAAAAATCGAGTTTTTTTTTAAGTTTTCATAGTTAAAATAATTTTCAATGTTTCAATTTTTCAAAGCCCGCAAAAATCCCCCAAATCTATGGGCGGTCAGTCTTGAGGTTAGAATGTCAAATGTCAAAACAAGGATGAGCTCTACTGTACATAATTTTAAATTCTATTCACAGTAAACCATCACTAAACGTAAGTAAGAAAATTATGTACCTTTTAAGAAGCTTTAACTCTAAGAATAATAAGAGTATTAAAAAAAAATGTTTATTAATTAATTTTTTGATACGTACATTTATTTATATAAACATAGGTACAAAGGTTATAAACATTTTTTTTAATAAATATATATAAATATGTTTTTAATATTCTACTTCATTCACTCTAATTTCTTTCATTAATAATATTTTTTTATATGAAGATCAATTATAGACCTTAAAGTCACCCTATAACCTTTAAATTTTACCAAAACTAAAAAAACAAAAAAACAAAATCGAAAAATAAATACTAATACAAAAACAGAAAGTGCACGTGACGTCAGATGTTCCAAATGCAATGGTACCAACATATCACGGTGTTTCGATGAGACGATTTTTTATTCACTTTTAAATTACGATTTATAAATTATACGTATGATTATATATAATAAAATTTATATAATCAGAATCGGTGTTTGCTGATCTATGTGAATATATATTTTGAAAGCTAATATATTTTTCACTGAAGTTCCTTATTCCCCATTCCTTTCAATCTAAAATTTCTAAGATAAGGAAATACTTCTAAACGCACCGCATCGGTTACGATTTTGCATTTTACATTAGCTATATTAAGTGACCAGAGGCCTTAGCACGGTCGATAGATAAAACCCTATATCAATACGATATTGACTAATTCCGTCACCTTTAGTTATTAGGCAGCGTTAGGCGATATGTCGCAAAGCACGCTCAACAATTGACAGAAAATAGTCCGACAGCCGGTAGACAAAAGCCCGCCTAATTTAGTCAGTTAAGCTATCGACGATTTGACCGTAGTAATATCCCATATCTGAATAGCCAGATACTTTGCAACCTTACTCTTCTCCTTCCCAGTCCCGTTTCCTTTCGAATCCACTAACTCTGGGTAGAGAAAATATTATAGAAGAATACAATATATCATATTCCATTAATATTTAATCAACCTTCTAGAAAATAAATTGCAAAAAGTTCAATAAACCACGCGCTGAAGACCAAGAACCGCACGCATAAAAGACGGATAAAATTTCTTGCTTCAGTTCGTGTTCAAAAGAATTATTGCGTCGAACCTAAGGTCCATACATAGAAATCGACCGAGCGTCCAAGATTCGGCATTTTTTCTTTCATATCGCTTCGGCCTAGCTTTATAGGCATTTCTTTCGACCTTAGCTGGCCTTTTATAAGTTTTTTTTCGTCCTGGTTTTATCGGGCATTATGATATAATAAAGAGTCGCTGTTTTTTTTGAAGCGGGTGGACACCTGAATATACAGAGCGGATCTTTTCAGGTATTCAATGCATTTTGTGGTCCATCAATTCTGATCAACGAGAGCCAAGACGTTTTAAAATGGATTGATAGGAGATGAGAAAGATTACACTGAATCTGACCGTTTGATGTTATTATTAAAACGTGATGGCATTATATCCATTAAGCTCAGTATTATTATTTAAAAATAGCTGATGTGTACCCGGCCTTGCTCGGGTTTATATAAAGTTATGATGTTGTGAATTCTTGCTTGTCATTTGGTGCTATAAGTGATTTGACAGCGAAAGTAACCAAATAAAGAAACATTCATTTGAATATTTTATTTCATTCCAAACGTTTATTTTTTCAAAATATATCAAAATCAAAAAGTTTTTAAGTAGGTACCTACTCGTGTTTTCCATTTTGAAAATATTCTACCCAAAAAAACCTTCTTCTTTTTAATATGCAATCTGTAGATAATCAGAGTGTTATATCTATGGGCTAACCTAAATGAAACATGGCGGGTTCAATGTTTTTCATACTAATTTTAAAACGCTATACCAACAGTTTTACATATTGGATTTCATTCAAACTACTTTCTAAGCCTTCCCGGCACTAATAAGAACAAACTGTGCTATTTTCGAAACCAAAATAAAGAAACAGACTTTCATTGATTTTTATGTATGTATAGATTGGGCATGTTCGGTATGGATAAAATTACATAAAATCGAAAGCATCACCACCACGGTGGAAATGCAAAGATGTTTTTAAAAAACTTCGCAGTCGAATATAATTCTTCTATATGGCTCACTCACTATAAAATTCATTTTGACTCCATTGAAAAACTTCAACATAAATTTCTAAGATATGTTAACTATAAACTCGGATTACCTATTGAAACTATAAATTACAATTACTGAATGAAATAACTAAAATTATTAAATCTCTCAGATTGAATAGTTGTTTCTGACCTTACTTTTATTTTGAAAATTTTTAATGATTTTATAGACAGCCCCGATATTGTCAGCATAATTAAATTTAATATTCCAACTAGAACTACTCGATCTAAAAGTTTATTCAATTGTAACAATAATTTCAGGACTGAGACATTAAAAAATTCTCTATTACCTAGACTTCACGCAGAAGGTAATACATTTTCGGACACAGTAGATATGTTCAACTGCTCGGAATACAAATGCAAACAGATGATTATTGCATACGTCCTCAACAATTATTAATATATGTGTCTAGAGTATAAGTATCAGTAAATGTGAGGTATGTTTTGAATATTCGCCTCTGTAACTAATTAAATGGAATGGTACTTACCCTATGTTATTCCTGTATTTGTTCGTTATTTAATCTATGTACCGACTGTGATGTGTTTTGCACCTGTGCGACTATTATAACTAAATGAATATGTAAAAGCCCATATAGGGCGTATATAATAAAATAAATAAATAAATTGAGGAACTGAAACCTGACACTATAATTATGTATGTCTCAAAGTTATCCATTTTACCATTAAAAAATATTTCAAAACGTTCTGCAGCCTTCTAGGTCAACACAATTATTTTCAGGTTATTGTGTCATTTTCAATCCAGATGTATATATTTTTAAAACAGACGATCGTTTTGAGAGTAATTGTGTCGAGATGTGTTTGCACCTCTCACGCTCAATTTTATGTCACAATGTCACAAGTAGAGGATTCAAAGATCAAACTAACATCGAAGTATGTGCACTAACAATGCCAAAACATACGCTTCATTTTTATGCAAATTTCTAATAGTTACCAGTTCCAAAAATGTCGAAAACATCCACCACTTCTAATTTGAAACACGTTTTGAAAAAAACATTATTTAAATCTGCATTATTGATGAAAAAAGGCTTAAACATGCACTAACGACCAAAAAGGTACAAATGTGCATGTCTATTTCAGAGAGATGAAGATAATTTATCACAAAATAATATTAATTGATTACGAAACGCAGGCAATGCCGGGCAATATCGGAAGATTATCTAAAGTTGTATTTTTCAACAACAGACCGTGAAACATAACAGTTTTTAATTAGTGTCTAATTAGTAATAAGTTTTTTTTATTGCATACATTTTTGATTTCATTTCCTATTTAGTCATTTGAGTAAATTAAAATCTTAAGCCATTTTTTCCATTAATTAGCAAAAAAGATTAATGATTCACTTTTTTTTGTGTCTTCAACAGTATATTATTGTTACAAGTATCATCTTGCACGAGATCTTCCCGGTTCTATCTTCTAAGATGTGGAGGTGTTTGTAACTGAGAGACCACCGGTGAAGGTTTTTGCATGCAACGGAGCGACCACTCATCTTGAATGCAATCCGTCGATGCATTATGTGCATTACGACGATTTGTGGTTTACTTACGGGGGATTAAAGGATTTTAGAGTCGGATACAAAGCGCTTTTGTGATTGGACGTGTGTGGTGCACAGATGGGTACGTAGTAGACCGGGATGAAGATCGACCAGCGAGTCGGATATGCAATATGCAAACAAAATAGTTGGTAATACATACGCGATGTATTTAACAACATGGAATATACATACAAGAAAGCTGTAATATAATCTCCAATACATATTAATGTCACCTAATCAAACAAATAAAATGCAATTTTTAATTATTAATTATTTTTATTGAGATTTAAAAACCTCATTTAATCTTTAATCATTGCAGTAAATAATATTAATATAACCTAAATGAAACATGAAAACGAAAAAAAACGACATAAAATAAAAAAGATTTCAGTCGCATCTGGGACTCGAACCCAGGACCTCTGCCTATCCGGGGCAACCGCTTTACCAACTAAGCTAATCAGACCAGTTAAATTTATGTCATCTTCATCGATATTATATATCAAATTCAAGATTTGTCATGTTTCATTTAGGTTATGTTAATATTATTTTCTACAATGATTAAATACAATGCAATTTATATTTTTGTTCTGTTCGATTTGGAATCCTCATTAGTACAAATATGAAAACATTGTTGAATCTGTTTAAAAAATGCTAAGAATATGTAGTTCACATGAACATTTAGATCATACGCCGTACGTCTTGGTTAATTCAACATTAAATGACTTAAAATTAGATAGCAAATGATGGATTTAAGATTCTTATCCAAAACAATTCACGGTCATCTCGATACTACGTTATGTCTTAGTAGTGTTGAAATAAATGTATATATTTAATACATTCAGAAATAACATTGCCTACTTTAGTCCTCTGTCTCGAATGTATCGACTATATAATAAGACTGCTGTTATAATAGTCTCCTATTACTTAAAATATGTAACAATGATTGGGTTAATTATATTATGTATCACTTGTGTCTCCCTTTGATTCTCTTGTTTCTTTTGTATTATGTATCATTGAGTGAGTATTTGTAATTATATGTTTTGTGTTTGTTTATATTAACTCAGATTTTATAACTGGTTTGCTGCCACGTAAGTATGAACATCCGTAAACACCTAGTATAAATAAATGAATTAATTAAAAATTACTATGTAATCACCACTTTATTAATATATATAAATAAAACTTAAAAAAATGTACATACAAATACTCGTACAACCAGTTTACAATTAGACTCATTTGAAATTTTAGGAATTAGAAAAAAGTGTTAATAGTCAATTAAATGTAAGTAATAATCGATTATTTTTTTAAATAGTTGTCTCTTGAATTTATTTTCATAAGAATATTAATAATAAATATTACTTTTTTTTTAAATTTTTAACGGTAATTTGTTATTCAACATTTTATAATAATTTATTATTAACATTTTTGCCTTACCTACTTTAATCATTTATTTTTATTTTTTATTATTTGTCTATACTTAAAAATATTATTTTTTTAGTATTCTATATATTCCCGATGAAGAAAGCTTCGCTTTTGAAACATCTTGAAATGTGTATATTAATAAAGTGGTGATTATAAAGTAATTTTTAATTCATTTATTAATAATGACGCCATAAAGGGAATACCAATCTTTTGAATAAATTATAAATAAATAAATATTCACGTTGACTACTTCATTACAGACACTTTTTCTAAATAACAATTATTCATCAAAATTCTGTATTAGGGGTGTAGCTATTGCTATACAAAAAGTAAACTTTTCATAGTCTGCTATATTTAAAATATGTAAAAATTTAGATAACTATTGATTATTTTGTATTTAAACCTAAGTTGAATTCTTCAGTTTTTTATTGATATTTATAAAAAAATTCCAGTCCTAAAACTGAACAACAAAAATATAAAATATCAACTATTCTTTTGCCACTAATCTTTTAATTTATGTAATATCGAGAAAAAAGAAGGATTAAACATCAAGCATAAAAATTAAATCTTGTAAAAAGATATGATTATGATATAAATAGATATGATATAAAAGAGAATATGCAGTAATATTTATACAGCACCCTCGAAGTGATTTTTCAAAAAATAGTTCGGCGCTATACCAATTATCCTTATTATTAAATGACAATTAAATAAATATTATTCCATGTGGTTCTTCCAATATAAAAGACATGCATCAAGAGCCAAGTCTACTACACACATGGTGATGTTCTGTGCATGCTGGTCCAATGCAGCTCGAGCCTATAGAATATAGGATCCAACAATGTGGAGCAATAAAAATGCATTTCAGTGTGCATGTTCACGCGAATTGGTTAATGGTTACGATTGAGAAAGATTCAATTTCATAACATTGAAAACTTTTAATTGATTACGAGTTGAAATATAAAATATAAACGATTCTATACGTGTACATTTAGTATTTAAAAACAAAACAATAACTCTGCTCACATCACTTTTATTTATTTATATGCATCTTTCCGACCGGGTTTCGCTACTAGCGTAGCTTCTTCAGTGCAGTATACTAATAACTATGATACACATGTGTTATAGATTGATACAAACGGGCGGGCGGAGAAGAAAGGGTGGGGGGGAAGCAGGTATAGGACCGGGAAGAGCGTGAACTTTGTTGATTGAAAATATTTTAAGTAAGGGACATTTACTTAAATTAATTTGATTATTATTGAGTCTATTTAGTGTTTTTGGCTTTCCTTATCTCTAATGCTTCTAAGTTATCTAGTCTAATGCCTATTCCATTTTTATGCAGTAAACTAGGGCCTGTATTTTTATTGAATGTATCTTTCTAAGAGGTGGTTGGCAAATTTTGTCACTTCTGCCATACGTATCGAAGCAATATCTAAATATGTGACAACTGCACAAGTGTCCAAAATGCTCAAAGTAAGTGAATAATTAAAGACCAAAAGTGAAATAGTATAGGATGGTTGGCAGAAACTGAGTACATATTCAGAACTTATCGAGATGTGAAAACATTCTTTCGAAATTAGTTTGTCTAAATGTTTGACGTATTTATATAAACGGTTGTAATATAGGTAATAAAAACACCTTCATTAATTTTCACAACAACTTGAAGTCGTGCAGAAGTGTTAGATGGGATATTTGAAGCCATCATTAACATCCTACCCGTTTTAAAAAACAAAAGTGTTCATAGGCAAACAAACCGATTATTGAATAAAGATTGCATTGTATTTTGATTTCATTGTCTAGGTGTAATAAATGTATTTTCTTAATTCGGGTGTCGATAAAACATTTAAGATAAACTAGTACAAAGATCTTAGGTCCGCCTACGCAGTTCATCGCGTTAGAAAAACAATAGGAATTCAAACACCTACGGGTTAAGTATCAATTTAATAATGAAGAAATGGCATTAGGTCTTTGAAATAAATTGTATAAGAAGCATCTGTGGAAAAAAATACTCATTTCAGAATAGTCTAAGATGTCTGTGATGCAGACTAGGGTGTCACTTGGTATTTGTCCCTGTTGTATAGTGCCAACGTTCAGGAATTGTGATTAAAATTCTACTACCACGATTCGACTATGAAAGAAAAATCCGCACAGGAGCTAGTGGAACTATGGCATTCCCAATTGGGGTATATTGTGAGGCTGTGGGTAATGGGGAGAGGAAGGAGATAGGGCAGAGGAAAGTGGGTAGTACCTGGCTATTCAGATCTCGTCACCAAATATGGCTAAAGCCATTTCAACCGATGTAGTAGCTACATAGTTAATTTCTGTAGTAAGTATATACATAGTTATATAAAGAAAACAAGTATTTTTTTCTTTCCCCGAAATATGTGTTATTATTTTTTGGCATCATTATGAATATAATAAATAAGAACAAATTTATTTAAACTTGGTTTTTATTTTACAAATATCTACAGGTTTCAGAAGCAAATCTCTCCTCATCAGGATAAACAACATATTAAAAATAATGACAAGTATAGACAAATAATAAGCAAATACACAAATTACAACTTAAACAAAAAATTATCAATGAGTGATGAAAGTAGGCAAGTAATTAATTAAAATTTAAAAATAATTGAAGAAAAAAAAAGCGATATTTAATTTAAAAAGAAATTATTTTTTAATTATTAATACGAATAAAATCAATAAATTGGCGGGGCATAATTTTTTTTTTATCGTTATTAATGCAAATTTTAATAATATTTTCAATATAGTTTTTATTGTAAAAATACATTTAAGAAAGATTATTTAAAAAAATAATTGATAAGTAACAATATTTAACTGACTATTATTAGTATTTTTAATTTATCTAATTAATAAAAACAGTGGTTTAAATAAAGTTAATATTTTTTATTATATTAAGTATTTTTTTAAATTTATTTTTTGTAGTATAATTCTTATTAATTGAAAAACAATTGTAGTTAGATCATTATTTAAAACTCCAGGACGATATCATTAAATGATTTAAAGAAGAAATTTTCATAAAAATATGATCAAATTTTTTTGTAAAGGCCCGAATATAATTTATACAGGTATTTTAATCGATTTAAAAAATATATATTAAGGTTTTGCACTCAAAAATGGTCCTAAACATCACATTATAGTATGCTAACTCAAGTAATACTACAATGATATTTTAACCGTAATTTCTATACGTGTATAAATAGGAAAATGTTTAAGGTTTCAACTGACGAAAATCTACAAACTGTGATCTTTTAAAATCTATGAAGTACATATCAAAATGTCTGTAATATTGTAGGTGCAGTTTAAAACCAGTGAAGGCATTTTTAAATGTTTAACATAAATTTCCTAACTCAAAGCTACAGTCTAAGAATTTTTTTTACTGAACACCTCATATATTTTCCTAACTGTAGAACCTGTACAGAAATTACAGATAACTAACTGACTAACTAACCATCACGCCGTTTCCCCGCAGGGGTAGGCAGAGAGGACGGACCGCCAAACAACTCGATCTTGGCATACACTTCTTGCTTCATTCACATTCATACAACGCCTCATACATTCTCTTCTGTTATTCCGACTTCTGACATGGCCCGACTCAAGTATTTGATTCACTTGATCGTGCCACGTCTTCCTTGGACGTCCCTGGCTTCTTCTTCCATTCACATTCGCGTCATATATTCTCCTTACACTCCTTTCTTCGTTCATTCGCTCTACATGCCCAAACCATCTAAGCGTCCCTTTCTTAATCTTGCTCACTACGCTTACATCAGCCTTGCATTCTTTACGAATCTCAACATTTTTCACTCGATCATACATGGTTTTACCACACATTCGTCTCAGAGATCTCATTTCTACAGCATTCAGTCTACTTTCATCCTTCCTCTGCCAGTTCCATGCCTCACTGCCATACATCAAGGTTGGTATCAGCACTCCATTGTGGACTGCTAGCTTCGCTTCTTTGGACAACTTTTTGTTTGCGCCAACCGCGTTCAGTCCTCCGTTAATGGAGTTTCCTGCATTCACCCTTCTTTCAATATCCCTATCAGTCTTTCCAACTCTCGTAAACATACTTCCCAAATACACAAACTCGTCTACCTGCTCCAAGTATTCGTCATTCACAACTATATTGCACACTGTGTTCGTACTCTCTCTTTCAAACACCATGACTTTAGACTTACTTACATTCATCATTAGCTGATTCTTCATACATACTTCGTTCATCCTAGATACGAGGGACTGTAGATCTTCTATACTATTAGCAATCAGCACCTCATCATCAGCATACAACAGTCAACAAACTTGCAGACTACTCATTTTTGCGCCCAAGCCCACCTCTTTCAATTCTTGCATACAATTATCCATGTATAGATTGAATAACCACGGTGACATTACGCAGCTTTGCTTAACACCTTTTGTGATGTCAAACCACCCCGTAAAATCACCGTTTGCCCTAACACATGCAACGCTTCCCTCGTACAGAGATGCGATTGCCTGTATAAGATTTGTATTCACTCCATACTTGGACAACACCTTCCATAACTTTTTTCTGTCAACTCGGTCGTATGCTTTTTGTAGATCTACAAAAGCACAGAAAAGTTTCTGGTTTTTTGCCAGAAACTTCTCTGTGAGCATACGCAGCGAGAAAATCTGATCCATGCATCCCCTTCCGCTCATAAATGCACCTTGCACATCCCATATTTTATCCTTTGTTTTCATTTGTACCCTTTCAATCAATATCCTACCATACAGCTTTCCAACTGAACTTAGCAGGCTAATAGCCCTGTGATTTCCACATTCCATGCGTGACCCTTTACCTTTGTATAGAGGCATGATCACAGCCCTTCTCCAATCTAATGGGGTGTAACCCTCCTCTAAACACTGGTTAAAAAGTTTGCATAACCATGTGAGAATTATACGGCTATCTCCTTTAAAGTATTCAGCAGCAATATTATCGAAACCAACAGCCTTACCATTCTTCATACATTTAATTGATCTCTTAATTTCATCCATGCTGATTTTGGGAACATTCACGCCATCGTCATTCATACCTGACTCGCCACTGGAATCACTATCACTCGGGTTGCTTTCGAAGACCTCTTCAAAGTATTTCATCCATCTCTCTTTTATATCTTTCTCATTCGTCAGCATTTTTCCATCTTTCGATTTTATCACTTTCACACATCCGCTTTCTGGACCATTCCGGGACCTTTTGACTTCCTTCCAAAACAGTTTAATGTTTTCTTGGAAGTGGTTTGTCATTTTGATCCCCTCTTCCTCTTCCAGGCGTTTCTTTCGTTCTTTCACTCCAGCACGTACTCTTTTCTTGCATCCCTTATAAACTTCTTTCGCTCTATCCCTCTCTTCGCTAGAAGCACTGCCAGTCGCTATCAGACATAACCACGCTTTCTTCTTCTCTGAGACCAGTGCTTTAATCTCATCATCCCACCATGCATCACCTTTCTTCCTACCTTGCGTACTTATCCCACATACCTCTCTAGCAGATTCAGAAAGGCTCACTTTTATGTGATCCCATGTTTCGTCTATGCTCAGACCGTTCATATCCTTATCATTCAATCTCATCTCTACACAATTTTCATACTTACTTCTTACATTATCGTTCTGCAGTTTTTCTATTCTGACTCTAGTTGGAGTCGACACCACTTTCACTTTAGAGCGCCAGCCGCGGAAGAGATTTACTCTCGACACAACCAGAAAATGGTCGGTTTCTACCTCAGCCCCTCTGAAAACTCTTGTGTCTGCGGTGACGGCTCGCAACCTAGAGTCAATTACCACAAAATCGATCATTGACCTTTCATTTCCTCTTTCCCACGTATATTGGTGGATACCTTTATGATTGAAGAAGGTATTCGATACAAAAAGGTTCCACTCTAAACATACTTCAAGCATTCTGTTACCATTATCATTTGTTCTTTTATCCCCAAATATACCTAAGGTTGACTCAAATCCATCCCGTCTAACTCCCACCCATCCATTTAAATCTCCTGCCATTATAATCCTTTCATTCATATTTTTTAATCTCATCACATCGCTCACACCACTCCAAAAATCATCTTTCACTTCATCGTTTTCAGAGTTGACAGGAGCATAGCATATTACTAAAAACACTCTTGTCAACCCGATTTTGAATCGGATCCACATTATTCTCGGACTTACACATTCATATTGCAACATACATTCTACCATTCTAGGAGACAGTAACGCTGCAACTCCTTGACACGCCCTCTCCGTATCTGGTCTCCTAGACCAGATTACGAGCGTATCACAATGTTGCATCGTACCGCTCCCCTTCATCATACTCTCTGTTATACAGAGTACATCCAAACTTTTCCTTACCATCGTATCACATACTTCATTAATTTTTCTTTCCATCCCTCCTCTGATGTTCCACGTGCCAATTCGACATTGTTCACGTTCCTTCCTCCTCTTCGCGCTACCGAAGGGTTGGCGGCGTGATGGATAGCGAGCCTCATCGACACCTGTGTCGGCCATTCCCTTCCACGGACTACTTACCTACCCATAACATATCATAACTAAACTTAACTTAATACAGCGTAATATAACATAGCTTTTCTAACTTGCAACTTACCATAACTTAATATAAAATTACAGATAAAACATTATTACTATTTTGTACCGTAGCAGGCTACATAGTATGTATTTTTGCGTGCAGGTTAGATCAGAAATCCAGTTCAATAAAAATTGCATACAACTAGAAGTATCTGGGGTTGTCCGGGGTTATGAATGGTTTGCAGTAAAGTTTTTAGGTTGTGATGCATTACCCCTACCCCACCCAGCAATTTTCCTTTTATTTTGAAGGTGAAGTATGATAATTTTCCTTTAAAAAAAACTACCTATATTCTGGTTCAACGGATGGAAGGCTTATAAAGGCTGAAAAGTTGTGCTTACCCCAAATAAAATAATGAAGCATAAAAAGAAATGGATGAATAATGAAAATAAGTAAATTGTTAAACAAATTTCTATGAACTTGTAGCTCATTTACACAGTTCTTTATAATAATTAGCGGAATATAATGATAATATGGCAAATTTCAAACATTCAATGCACAATTCGTACCCGAACTTAAAAAAATACGCACACCACACCTTTGGTAATAGAGCAATGTACGCCACTGGATGGGAAACAAGGATGGGGATAGTTTTTTTTAATTTCATGTAGAAATTTTAAATTTTTAATAAAGTTCGGAATAAAACTGTAGATTTGTATAAAAAACAAAACCCAACGACCCAATCACAAACATTTTTCTTTATATGAATAAATATAGATACATTATTTTTTAATAATTTCTTCAAATGATTGAAAACTTTGTGGCATCACTATTAATTATATAATTGAAAATAACAATTACATTATTTTTTGTTTAGCGACTATACAAAATCAACATGTGAAATATAATATAAAGTGCAAGTATAAAATTGTTTACGGGATAAAGTTGAAAATGCATGCTACATTATTAGTTACCATATTTGATCTTTTATTTGATCTTTTACTGTGTTTTTTAGTCCTTCTCACTAGACTATAGTAATTTATATTATTTCTATTTTTGAAACTGATAATACATGGTGGAATTCCATTATAATGATATAATAACACACATATAAAACTTATTTCCACTTTTATCTTATTTCACCGTGACCGGTTTCAGCTTGTTAAAGCCATCTTCAGACTGGTAAATGTTAATCTTAAATTACGGTTTTTATACACAACTTGTGGGGGGAGGGGTGGGGAGATAATACAAGTGATGTAATAGAATAAATCACCCGGGACGCATAAGCGCTACCGGAGATCGCAAACCACTCTTTTCCAGGCCGTCGCCCAGTGGCAGGGCGTGTCCATACATCATAGACGGAGAATTCCTTCAAACCACCGTAACATAAGTTCTAAATATATTCACCTTTTATTTTTATTTTATTTATATATTTATTTTTATTTTTTTTTTTTTTATTATTCTATTTCCACATCATGTAATTTTTTTTAATGTATTCTTTTGTATGGCAGAGAGAATGTTACACTCACCGCTTTGTTTAGCTGAAATAAAGACATTATTATTTTTAATACCAATGAAAATGACGGAACGGATCGGAGTAGCTGTAGCTCAGTGGATTAGAGCGCAATGTCCCGGATAGACCATGAGGTCCTGGTTGCCACCCTTATATTTTTGTTTTCTGTAACTATTTGGTTTCAGGTTTCATTTTGAGAGTTGTTAATATTATCTTCAATGATTAAAAATATATTACAATAAGCTTCAATAAGTTATTCCATAATTAACGACAATATAAAGGTTTTTGATCAACGAAATAATATCCAATAACACGCCTAAAAGTGCTACCTTCTTTTAGCTGTCAAATGATGCAAGTCAAACATCCAGATATTTCAACTGTACAATGAAAAAGATATGTCAGCGCTGAAATACTCTGCGAATTATATAAAAAAAAATTGTACACAATTATTTTTTGTTTATTCCGAACCGGTTCTGCTGCGATATCCACTCCTTCATTGGACTAACGATGAGTCAACCTGTCTTAATCACACTCTCGCGAACTGGGAATGCTAACTTGTCTCTCATAACATCGTAAACAATCCCTGTCCACCCACTCTCCCACATCCGCCAGGGTCAGAGTGCCATGGCTAGCGTAGCTCTATTCTCTATCACAGGCACTCCTTTAAATAAATCAATCATTCATAGAGCTTTTAAAATCTCTAAAGCATTGACATGGTATATAACGAAAAATACTTAGGTGATTTGGGCAGGCAGAGCGGATGAATGAAAAAAATAGTGTAAGGAGAATATTTGATGCGAATGAAATGGTAGAAGAAATCGGTGACGCCCGAGGTAGTCATGGCATGATCAATAGAACCAAGTCAGGCCATGTCAAGAGAATAATAGAAGATTGTGTATGAGACGATGTATGAATCCGAATGAAGCAAGGAGTATGTGTTAAGACCGATTTGTTTGGAGGTCCGTCCACTGCGGAGAAACCGTGAAATGCTGAGTTAGTCAGTTTTATTTTTATTTTTTATGTCTTATAGCTGAAGTACCCGGCGTTGCCTGGGGCTTATGAACGGCTTGGTAGAAAGTTTTGAGGTTGTTATGTGTTACCTAAACCCCTGCCCTACCAATATCCCTACCAATACCCCCACCAAAACCCCTACTTCATCTCCTACCCTACCTCTACCCCTATCCAAAGTTATGCTCTTATTTTGAACGTCAAGTGAGCGAAATTTCATCACGAAGTACGAAAATTCTGCTTTAATGAGTGGGAAAGGGGTTGGTTTTTCGAAATGGCATGTAGACAGTGACCCTCCTCTTGTTTAGAAAGTCAAGTGTGGAAATTTTCATCAATCTCGAAATAAAACTGTAGATTTGTATACAAAACAACAAACAAACAAACAAACAAACAAACGAACAAACAAACAAACAAACAAACAAACAAACAAACAAACCAAACAAACAAACAAACAAACAAACAAACAAACAAACAAACAAACAACAAACAAACAAACAAACAAACAAACAAACAAACAAACAAACAAACAAACAAACAAACAAACAAACAAACAAACAAACAAACAAACAAACAAACAAACAAACAAACAAACAAACAAACAAACAAACAAACAAACAAACAAACAAACAAACAAACAAACAAACAAACAAACAAACAAACAAACAAACAAACAAACAAACAAACAAACAAACAAACAAACAAACAAACAAACAAACAAACAAACAAACAAACAAACAAACAAACAAACAAACAACAAACAAACAAACAACAACAAACAAACAAACAAACAAACAAACAAACAAACAAACAAACAAACAAACAAACAAACAAACAAACAAACAAACAAACAAACAAACAAACAAACAAACAAACAAACAAACAAACAAACAAACAAACAAACAAACAAACAAAAACAAACAAACAACAAACAAACAAACAAACAAACAAACAAACAAACAAACAAACAAACAAACAAACAAACAAACAAACAAACAAACAAACAAACAAACAAACAAACAAACAAACAAACAAACAAACAAACAAACAAACAAACAAACAAACAAACAAACACCGCCCGCCCGTGACAGTCTTCTTTATATAATAGAAGAAAAAGATTATTTATTTTACTTAATACGATTTTCTGCTATATATTCTGATATATAATTAACATACAGATGTTAAAGGCTAAAAAGTGGCATTAAAATCTCGATTTGAGATTAAATTGTCAAATAAGATATCTGATCTGGGCCTGGGAGAGTGTATACATATTCCGTCAGAATTATCTACCCCGACTTTCGCCCCTTCCCGCATTCATATCCTCGCAGCACAATGCCTCTGGTGGCGAAGCTTTGTTGAGCGGATCTGACCTAGGCCAGTTTTTTTGTTCCCACAGAAGCGACTGATGATGTATTTTCTATTTAGCCAGAGCCATCGACGCGCGAGTCATTGATAATTGATGATTCCCGACTCTATTATTTTACGTCATAGATAATGGTTTGTGCAACTTCCTGTCGTGATTTGGATTTTTGCCACAATGTGATCCGATATTGGAGATAAGGTGCGGTACTTATCTAAGTACTGTGTTATTATTGTATTACGAAAGGCGGCACGCAACAAAGTGTAGGAAGACTATGAAAAATTAGTTAATACATATATAAGTACATCAACAGGCAGGTGGGAAGATACATTGACTTCGAATTAACAATTGCTGTATTAATAATAAAATTAAATCAATTCGGTAATTTTTTTTTAAATTTTTTTTTTTGTTTAACTAGAATCATTACTAAAATAAATTCATAAATACTTCACACGATTGGTATTCACTTTGTAGCGTCGTTATTAATATACAAATATCAACATGTTTCGAAAGTGAAGCTTTCCTCATCAGGAATATACAGAATACTAAAAAATAGTAATGTCAAGTATAGACAAATGATAAACATATAACACAATAATGTAAGAATAGACAAATTATAAACATAAACAAAAATTGATTAATGTAGGTAATATTTAATCAAAAGTGTTAATAATTTTTTTTTATAAAACATTGAATAACAAATTTATATTAGAAATTAATAAAGAAATATTTTAATTATTAATATTAAGACGAAAATAAATTCAAGAGATAACTATTAAAAAAATGATTATTAAATATATTAAATTAACTATTAAAACTTTTTGTAATTAGTAAAATATCAAATTTGTCTATTTTTAAACCGGTTGTATTTGGATGTAAAAATTTTAAGCCTTTATTTATATCAAAGTAATGATTGGTTTCCAAAATATGATAAAAAAAATTCCCCCCCCCCCTCATAGCTAATGGATTGCTTGCTATATTGTGTATGTATAGTGATTAAGTATATATTATCATGTTGTCGTGTGAAGTGTGTATATACTTGTGACGTTTTAATAAATTCTGTGTTTGTATGTATGTGTTTATATATTAAAATACATATATTATAGTCGTATAGTTTTTTATTGTTGACAGTTTTGTTTCCTAAATAATTGAACTACTACCATCACAGTAAGCGGAAGATGTTGCTCGTGTCTTAAATGGAGGACTTAGCCAGCCGAGGAATTGAACTCACGACGCCTGGGTGAGACCCAAACGCGATGCCAACTCAGCCACTGACCGGTCATTACGTTTGATCGTAATGATATTTTTTGACAAACGACAGTTTGAACACGTGGATCACGTAAACGGAGAATAGGTTTAAATATAATATGTATTATAAGGCGACAGTGAATGGTAGAAGATGCCAAGAACGCGCGTGGAAGAAATCGTATGATAAAGGGATTGAAAAACTTGGATCAGGTCATGTCAAATGTCAGAATATCAGAAAAAATTGTATGAATGATGCGAATGCAGCTTGGAGTGAGTGCCAAGAGAGAGTTGTGTAGCGTTCCCCCCTTTCTGCCTACCCCTTCAGGAAACGTGTTGCATAGTTAGTTAATTGCAATGTTTTTGAAATCGCCTAATGCCTCAAATAAATTAAATATCAGCTCACAGAGATAGGTCATATGTATGAAAAACAATCCTTGATTTAACGATATTCTTATATCGTTTCATGCATATTCTTTTTCGCACTAACGTTCTGCTCAATTATTATAGTAATAAATTAATTAAAAATTACTTTATAATAACCACTTTATTAATATATACATATCAACGTGTTTCGAAAGCGAAGATTTCCTCATCAGAAATATATAGAAGACTAAAAAATAACAATGTCAAGTATAATGATAAACAAATATATATATATATTTTTTTTTTTTTTTTACTATTCTGTATATTCCTGATGAGAAAATCTTCGCTTTCGAAACATGTTGATATGTATGTATTAATATAGTGGTGAATATAAAGTAATTTTTAATTCGTTTGTTGACAATAACGTCACAAAGTGAATATCTTTCGCTTACTGTGATGGTAGTATCCGAAAGTCGCGGGTTCAATTACCGGCGTGCAAAAGTAAATTTTATTTAATTAATTTGTGTTATTTCACGGTTAATTAATTCATTTAAAAATAATATAAAGTATATTTGCACACGTTCCAGAGTGGAAGATAATCGCCCTGGTGAAAGACCACCATTCAGAATTGAAACGTTGCTTGAAATGGCTTTTAGCCGTGTTTGGTGACCAGATCTGAATAGCCAAGTATTTCCCCACCTTCCTCTTCCCTCTCACCTTTCCATCCAATAACTTCAGCCTCACCACATTCCCCAATTAGGGATGCCATAGTCTCACTTGCTCCAGACGGTTGGGAACAGTTGGGACTCGTGTGCGGTATTCATATTAAAAAAAGGGGTATAAGATTTTCAAATATTGTCAGGTATATCGTAACCAGGGAATACTTTCGTTTTAAAATTAAATTAAAAAATAAAGTGAATACCAATCGTTTGAAGAAATCATATTACATTAACTTTATCACGACTTTCAGGGACGTCTCTAATTCTTCTTCACTAACTAACTAACCATCACGCCGTTTCCCCGCTGGGGTAGGCAGAGAGGACTTACCGCCAAACAACTCGATCTTGGCATACGCTCCTTGCTTCATTCACATTCATACAACGCCTCAAACATTCTCTTCTTTTATTCCGACTTCTGACATGGCCCGACTCGAGTATTTGATTCACTTGATCGTGCCATGTCTTCCTCGTGCGTCCCCAGCTTCTTCTTCCATTCACATTCGCGTCATATATTCTCCTTACACTCCTCTTTTCGTTCATTCACTTTACATGCCCAAACCATCTAAGCGTCCCTTTCTTAATCTTGCTCACTACGCTTACATCAGCCTTGCTTTCTTTACGAATCTCGACATTTTTCACTCGATCATACATGGTTTTACCACACATTTGTCTCAGAGATCTCATTTCTACAGCATTCAGTCTACTTTCATCCTTCCTCTGCCAGTTCCATGCCTCACTGCCATACATCAAGGTTGGTATCACCACTCCACTGTAGACTGCTAGCTTCGCTTCCTTGGACAACTTTTTGTTTGCGCCAACCGCGTTCAGTCCTTCTTTAATGGAGTTTCCTGCATTCACCCTTCTTTCAATATCCCTATCAGTCTTTCCATCTGTCGTAAACATACTTCCCAAATATACAAACTCATCAACCTGCTGCACGTGTTCATCATTCACAACTATAATGCACAATTGAAATATTTAAAGATTTATTTTATATATGTGTATAATACTTCCCAGATAAATTTTGCATATTTCGATTCTGTGAACATTTGCGTAAGTTCCAAGTTCATTATAACATGAGGATATTGGGGATAATATGTAACACAGTTACAAAAATAACGGTTCTGTCACAAATTCGTGTGGAATGCGATGTTTTTGTGACCATTTCCAGGCAGAGGGATGATATGTCAAGCCAACCCTAACGAGATTTGAGCCTTAGGTCGAAAGGTCAGGCGGCCGGGGGATAGGATGTAGGGGTAGGAAAGCTGAATTTAGCCATGATGCAAACCATATTGAGAGAACGACATGTGGCCGTCAGGGGTAACAGGAGTTTAAGTTTTACTTTGGTCTCCCTTTTATGTGCATTTGAGATTTCTGATGAAATTTATTGTGTTTTGTGTTATTTTTGTATCTCGGAGAATACGAGTATATTGTTGATTTGGATGACATCTGTGGATATGACTTAATCTTAAGGTTTTTCGAAAGCAAGTTTTAACATGGAAGGAAAGGGTGATCGAATTATATGCATGTAATTCCTGGGGTGTGCCATAAAATAGCAATTTGTCTTGAGATGTAAAATTGCAAAACGAAAGTTACAATATAATAAGTTATAATATAATAATTGTTTTACCAAAATAGTCTCCAAGATTCTTTAATGTTTATAAAAAGTAAGAGCCTTTCAGCCTAAAACTAAGAACTTAGAAGCAGTAAAATATACAACTAACTAACCATCACGCCGTTTCTCCGCAGGGGTAGGCAGAGAGGACGGACCGCCAAACAACTCGACCTTGCCATACACTTCTTGCTTCATTCACTTTCATACAACGTCTCATACATTCTCTTCTGTTATTCCGACTTCTGACATGGCCCGACTCAAGTATTTGATTCACTTGATCGTGCCATGTCTTCCTCGGACGTCCACGGCTTCTTCTTCCATTCACATTCGCGTCATATATTCTCCTTACACTCCTCTCTTAAATAAACAATATATTAAATAATATGAACTAAGTGACTATTCATATTTCCTGTTAATTTTAGGCAGAGAAGATGGGCCGCCAATCGCCACGCATCTCTGTCTTGGTACATACTTATTACTGTAAGCATCCACACTCAAACTCCTCTGCTATTACAATCAAAATCAAACTCTGATGGATTCCGACATATTCTTTGATACATGTAATAATAATAATAATAATTGGACCATTTCTATAGCGCCGCTTTTGTGAGAAATCACCTCAGGGGCGCTGTACAAATATTACTTCCTATTCTTATATTACGTCTATTCTACGAATTTATATAATATTTATTTTTTGTTTTACATTTATTTTCTCTTTTTGGACACTATTATTACACATTATTTATAGATCATATAAAGAGATGCAGTTAAATTATCAAAACTAAATTTAATGTTAAATTGGAAAATAAAAAAGAAGCTAATTGTATTTATTCCTTACAATATATTGCAAGACGATGTAGTGCTTTTAAAAGAGAATTGAAAGCTGTTTTCATATAATAATATTAAACAAACAAACTTCAACAAACAGTGTTTGGATATTATGTACTTTTAATTGTTTCCTTGTATAGCAAAATTTTAAATTTAATCATTATTTTTCCCTTTACATTCTTGTAAGTATTATTTGTAAAGTTTATTTACCTTCTGTTACTCTATTTAGAAATGGTGCACTTTAAAAAAAAAAATGTGTAACACAATCTCAAATTGCTTAACTTGTCTAAATATTATTTTTAATGTTTATTTATCTTTATCATATTAATCAGAGAGAAATAGGTTAGGATACAGGCGAGTTCTCCAAATATTTCTATATTGTTTCGATATTACTACTGTCTGTATCGTATTTTCTCCATAAATAAATAAATATTCCGACTCTTAAGCAGTTGCGGTTCGTGGTCTAAATCATCATTATGAAATCAACATTAAAGCGATTTAAAAATGGAAAGAATTTCGGTTTTCCATGATAAGCATTTCTTCTTCTTCGAATATGATATATGGTATATTACGGAGTCACTTCACTTTAAAAGTTGGTAAAAAAATATTATTTTAAGATTGCCGCGTGTTATTAGGTAATACGAAAAAAGCAGAAGTTCGTACTTGTGACATGATTCATTTTGTCAAAAAATAATTAAAAAAGCCTTTAATATTTAAAAAAAAACGTAATTCATACAATACAAAAAACTCCTAAATGAAGTGTTTGAACCCATTTTTAAAGTCGGAATTCCATCATGAATTAACTATTCAGGTATGTTGTGAGACTGCAGGAAAATGAGGGGAAAGAGATGGGGGGAGAGGAAGGCGGGGAAGTACCTGGCTATTCAGAGCTGGTCACCAAATACGGTTAAAGCAATTTCAAGCAACGTTTCGATTCTGAATGGTCATCTTTCACCAGGGCGATACTGACAATGCCTACCACTCTGGAACGTGCTGCAAATATATTATATATTAGTTTTAATTAGTCAAATAAAATCCACTTGCGTACGCCGGGATTTAACCCGCGACTTACGGTTTCGTAGACGAGGATCGTAGCCACTCAACCTCGGAGATCGTCATACATAATACAGTTTCAATCAACTTGATGGCATTAGGTAGGTGTACATGCAATTAGTCATAAAACAATAAAGAACCGAGCGGGTAATTCCGAAATCCATTTAGTTCAATATAACTATGAAACTACCATCACATCATTTCCTCGCAGTGATAGATAGGCTGGTTATGTATTTATTTGATTGTACGCCCATCTTGGCTTTTACATGGATTTTTAGAACAGAATATAATGGGCTATCAAAAATAATAAGTGCGTAAGGTTTTTAATTCAAAAAGTAATGTTAAACAATATTGTTAAAACTTTACGAGTATATATATTTAGTGTCATGGACACACTCCGAGTGCAATATAACCACGCTTACAGGGCGCTGTTCGGCCTCCCTTGGCGATGCAGCGCCTCGCAGATGTTCGCAGAGGGAAGGGTGCATGAGTTCGCTGCTTTCATGCGCCACAGAATAGCCGGAAAGAGTCAGCGCTACCGGAGATCGGAAAACACTCTTGTCCAGGCCGTCGCCCAGTGGCAGGGCGCGCCTCTACATCATAGATGGAGAATTTCCCTCAGGCCAGTGTAGCATAAGTGCTAAATATGTTATTTTAATTTTATTTTATTTTAATTTATTTGTTTTATATTCTCTTTCTACAGCATGTATTTTTTTATTCTTAAAATGTATTCTTTTATATGCAGACCGCTTTGTTCTGCTGAAATAAAGACATTATTATTATATTAGAATTATTATATAAAATAGAAAAGTAAAACAATATTATAACACTAACCATTAACCCCACATTATCCATGCTACAATAATTAATTGTGGGATTCATTAAAGTGCTGGTATAGATGACGAATTATTTTATGAATGGAGTCATCAAATATATCAATAATACTAAACTTGTTGCCCAGATCATGTATCTCATTAGTTAGTGGGTGAGCCAGACAGTTGGTTGTGTAAGTGTTGCAGAAAAATGTTATATTATGTGTTATGTTTCTCGTCGGTAAATTGAATTCATCGATTGACACATAAATTGCTTAGCTAGACTAGTCGGTTAGTGCTTACCCAAAGCCACTTTAAAAAAAAAATTATTATTCAAACGCCCAGTAGGCTTTTACATACAAATACATCATTTTTAAATCACACAAAATAAATAAAACATGCACAACAGTTGATTACATTTGAAAAGAGAAAAAAAAGAAAAAAAACTGCATCGAAGCTAAAAATACACAGGAATAAATAGTGTCCAAATGCGTCCACAGCCCCCAACGCTGTAAATAACTAATTGTGTAAAAAAAACGTAAATACATATTAAAAACTTCTTAAGGTCATTTTAACAATCTTCTCCAGTACTAAAAATCATTAATATTTCGAACAAATACGAACTTTTCTTTCCAATCATACCTTCTCTAAGAATAAATTTTCTAATAAACTGTGTTCGTCTAAAGCGAACTGCCAGGTAAGTATGTTTTTCTGTGTCTGTTTCTACATAATTATTAATTTTAGATAGATAATATTTGAACAGCGCCCTTGAGGTGATTTTCCGCAAAAAAGCGCTATACAAATCGATAAATTATTATAATTATTATCAAACTTTCAAAATTGGTTAGGTTCAATTATCGTTGTAATAAAGTACAGTAAACCGCTTTTCAATACATTTTTTAAATCATAAAACGTTAAAAGAACTAAATTATCTCGAATATAAATGCCTCTCATTGTCCACATTACGCAAACACTCCCGCATAACCGCTATCACGGTCGCTTACCACACTTTATCACCACTTTCCCCCAATGCACGGTAAGGTTCAGCCATGGCATTTGTCCGTCAAGCCCCCATTCAACAAGGCTGTTCAATATGCCCCATGCTTATTCAGTTCGTACTATTTCACACCGTTTTTCGTTGTGCACGTTCTATGGAGATTTACATAAATAAAGGCCTAGGACATAAATTATAACGAATTTAGATAGGTATTGGGTGCAGTGTGTAATGAAAGATATTACTGTTTTTTTTTTCAAGGTCATTTCATCATAATAGTAACTATATATACATATCGGAACTATGTATCCCTGAAAATTCCAATTCACGCCAGTCAACTCTTAATAACTTAACGACGTCATCGGCCATCAGAAGGCTGAAGGAATCAAAGCGCATACCAGACACTAAGTTTGGTGAGGAAGCTTTCAGCGTGTCAGGCCCCATAGCCTGGAAAAAACTGCTATACGTTCTAAAAATGATTAAAGACTCGACAGAATTCAGAGCAAAGCTCAAAAATCATCTCTTTGAAAAGTCATTTCCATGAATGCTTCAGTTGCATACCTAATTAACATGGCGAAACTAGCCGTTAGTACCTGCATAAAGTAATTAACAGAATAATTTGAAACTCTTCATAGTCCGCGACATTCTAAGTAATTATAAATATTTTTTACTGTAAATAATTATTGACAAAATCTCAAATAAAATAATCTTTCAAATAAATACCCATTCTTCTTTTGCCAATAACCTTCTAATAAATATAATATCAATGACAAATGGGATTTAAACAGTAACTGCAATATCACGCAACATGGAATGTTTTCTAATATATGTGTGCTGTGCTTGCAAAATCATATCATCTCAAACTAAAACTTTGTAATTTAACGTGTTAAGTTTACGAAAAAATGACAAATAGTTAAAAAAAATAAAATTTAGTCTATTTAACTGACCATCACGCCGTTTCGATGCAGAGAGGACGGACGGCCAAACAACTCGGTTTGGCATACACTTCTTTATTTATTCACATTCATGCAACATATTATACATTTATCTCATATCCGTCTCATACATACTCTCCTGTTATTCTTACTTTTGACATGGCCCGACTTAAGTATTAGATTCACTTGATTGTGCCATGTCTTTCTCGGGCGTCCCGGGCTTCGTCTTCTTCTTCGTTCATTTGTTCTACATGCCCATCAATTACGTCATTACGCTTACATCAACCTGGCATTCCTTCCAAAATTAAACATTTTTCACACGATCGTATACATATAGTTTCCCTACACATCCGCCTCTGAGATGTCATGTTTACAGAATTCAGTCTACTTTCATCCTTCCTCTGCCACTTCCATGCCTCACTGCCATACACCAGGGTTGATATCAGCACCCCATTGTGGACTGGTAGCTAATTTTAAATTTAAAAAAAATTAAATAAGCTTTTTGGTTTTTCTAAGTGATGTGGAATCCCCAGCTTTTCGCTTGTACTACTAGTTTCCGGAAACCGTGTATATACTCGTAATTGATATTAGAACGCAATCGTTAATAAATGAACTTGCTGGATACGTCTAATGATACATGGCACGATTAAGCGAATCAAATGCTTAAGTCGGTTTGTTGCAAGAGTAGGTACAACAGAAGAGTGCCGATATATGAAAGTACTGTTTCAAAATGTTATTTAATATGTACCAAAAACATTCAATAAAAAAAAACATTAATAATTATTATATATATATTTTTTAAAATTATTTTTATTGAGATTTAAAAACCTCATCGTAATATTTAATCATTGAAGAAAATAATATTATCATAATCTAAATGAGAGATGAAACCGGACTAAAGGACAGAAACTAAAAATATTTCAGTCGCATCTGGGACCCGAACCCAGGTCCTCTGCCTATCCGGGGCAACGCTCAACCGACTTAGCTAATGAGACAAGTTCAATTTGTGTCATCTTCATCGATATCATATCTGGAAAACCGGACTAAAGGACACAAACTAAAAATATTTCAGTCGCATCTGGGACGCGAACCCAGGTCCTCTGCCTATCCGGGGAGCCGCTCAACCCACTTAGCTAATGAGACAACTTCAATTTGTGTCGTCTTCATCGATATCATATCTCAAATTCAAGAATTGTGAATATTATCTTCCAATTCAATAGATGTCTCATATAAATAAAAAGTCGGATGTAAATCCGAAACATCGTTTAAGTTTGCAATTGAGTTCGGGTAGAACTTTGTAAATATCATAAAAATAGCCGCCAATAATATGAGATTAAAAATGGAAGATAATATTCACAAATCTTGAATTTGAGATAATATTATTTTCTTCAATGATTAAATATTTCTTTTTTATTGATTTAAGACATTTTACAAAAACATAGGGGAAAAAATTCCGATAAATTACTGAAAAGTAATTTGTCTAAAGGGAGCTTGTTATTCAAAACCTTATACTAAATTTACAATTAAGGTTAGGTCACAAAATATACACATCTATATAAAATAAAAACATATGTTACAAACATAAAACATCAATCTTTCGTAAGAACCTTCCTCAAAAATATTTCTGCGAAAATAAAAACGTAAATGACAACAATAAAACGTAAAATAAAACAAATAAATCGTGCATGAAATAATATTTCCCAATTATCTAATACAAATAGATTCTTTCACCTAACCAAGTTTCCAATATATTTATTAACTGAGTTTTAATGCTTTTTTTTAATTTCAGCAGGTAACATAGTTAAACAGTTAGGATTCATTTCATCTAAAGTTCTTTGTCCATACTTTGTATGCTTGGGAACCATTAATCATTCATAATTGAGACGAGTATTGTGAGTGCGAAATAATATATAAATGATATGTAATTTTGTATCACGAAATTGCTCTTACTGAAAGAATATTGAGACTCTGATAAAACTCTTTTAATAATTTATGATTGTGAATGAAGCCAAAGATTGTTCGCCAAAATTAATTTCTGAGGCGGTCTATCCTCTCCACCTATCCCTGAGGGAATTTGGCTAGATGGTTAGTTCGTTAGCCACTTTTTTGATGTGAGGAAACAGTGATTGACCCATTTTAGACTGAGAAATAAAGTACCTACCTAGACGAAGAAATAAATAAAAATACATAAAAGAATCTAAATTTATTGAAATTCGTTTATTACATAAAAACAATTTTTTAGATGAATTACTAAAAGCTTGTAATTTTTGCATTTTGTCATAAAAATAATAAAAATGAAATAAAAATAATGCGTAAAAATTCAAAATATTTTCCTGCTATAGAATTAAACTGCTATTCTCATATTCGACACGTCACATCCAAAAATATTGCATCCACGAACAGATAATCGATGCAGGTGACCCAAACGCAAACTGGACAGTCACGTCCCAAAAAAAAGCATTGTAGTAAATCTAAATACCCCTGAATCACCCTTACAAAAATACATTTCGGATTTTCGGAATAATGTTATTTTATATAATCGATTACAATGCTCAGTCGTCTCTTGACCATTATCCTGAATGACACAATGTAGGATGATCACCATTTTTATTATTCGAATAGGCTTATTGATTCGGGTACGTACTGTACTGGCACGCTCCATCAGATTTTGACACTAAAACGTCGCATTTACGAACACCTATAAAAACGCAATCACCAAAACAAAATTTACGCTAAAAGAGTCCTTATTTTAAAGTTACAAAACGCATAGATTCCTGTATCAATTCGCTTAATAATTTTGTCAATAAAACGTTCCATTCACGAATAACAGAAAAAAAACGCAATCCCCAAAACAAATATTTTGCAAAATGATCCGTATTTGAAAGACACATAAAGCATAGATCTCTCGAATGTATACGTGGATTTGGGTGATTGATCAACAATAAGTACTCGATTGGTTTTATTGTGAAAAAATCTGGACATTTTTGCATCGCATTGTTACGTGATTTTGTGTTCGAATAATGAATGCATATTTTTGAATATGGAATGAAAGGCGGACTTTCCCCTAAATAAGTCCTACTTACATCGATCAATTACACGCGCGAGCTTATTTCTGGTGCATTTATATTTATTATTTATTACATAGACTAGCTGATTTTTACCTTGCTCGGGATTTTTTGTATTTTTTAAAATAAAGTTATATAGTTGTGATTTCTTGCTTGTCGTTTGGGTGCCATAAATGATTTGACAGCGAAAGTAATTATCTCTAAACAAAGAAACATAGAAACATTCATTTGAAAATTTTATTTCATTCAAAACATTTATCTTTTCAAATCATGTCAATTGATAATTAAAAAAAATAAATTCATACTTATTTTTTTTTAAATATGGTTTGTGTAAGAGTATATTTAAAAAAAATACATTTATTGACAATATTCATTTTTTGTTATTCACTTCACTTGGAGAAGGTTGGTGGCAACTAATAATAATAATAATAATCGGATGATATGTATAGCGGCATTTTTGTGAAAAATCACCGCAAGGGCGTTGTACAAATATTAATTCCTATTCTTTATCTAATTATGTACAAACAGATACAGAAAAACATACTGGCAGGTCGCTTCAGATGAACACAGTTTTATTATTTCTAATCTTGAAACTGTCAATTCATGGTGGAATTACATATTAAAATGATTTTTTTTTTGTTAAAAAACCTTTGTAACTTTTTTCCACTTATTTATTTTTGACCGGACCGCTTTCATCCTATCACGGGCATCGTCAGACCGGGACAATGAATACTAAATCTATGGTATATATAGCATCGATGTCGGGAGTGAGTTCTCCTGCTTTCTAATATTATTTTTATTTATGACTTGAAATGGGTACTATTTACTTTTATGTTTTTAAAAACTACTTTCCTGTTGGTTTATTACCCTCTGGAAAATTAATAGGAAATCATTGGAATCAATTGGAAAATTAAGTACCCTGCGTTGCCCGGGGTGATGAATGGTTTTGAGTAAAGTTTTGGTGTTGTGATGCGTTACCCTACCCCTACCCCTACCCCCCTAGATCGGTGTGGAATATTATGTCTTCTGCGAGCTAAGTCGTATAATAATAACTGTGAAATTTTAGAAGGTGGCGTTGTAGATAATAATCGTTCGTACTAGTATTATGTATGGCGACAGTTTGTGATTCATTTATATATCTACAAAGATATAAACAACATCATATTTCAATTCGGTATTCTGATAAATTCAGATATATTATTATTAATAGGAAGCTACTTTTGTCACCTGTTAACAACCACCGGATATGAACGAGTGGTTTCATTTATGTATAGATTATTGATAAGGCATCAGTAGATTGCGGATCGGTTGGAATACTTGCGAATGCGTTCTTGAAATAATATGATAAATTAGTTCTGATGATTCAATTTATCTGTTGTGCAAACAAATACACACATGCCGCAAATAATAACATCACAAAAATAAATCATTGTTTCCGGCTTTGCGCAGGCCGACACCACTTTTTTTAATGAACTATTGAACACCCGATCTTGCACCAAATCAATTTTTTATTTATTTTTCTTTGTTCATTATAATATTAAAAATGCAAGTGCTTTTTGTCGACCAGTAGACTAGGCACATGATCGTTTTGTTGTGTTCAAGCTTCATAGATCATGAAAGAAGTGACCCAGTGAGCTAAAAATAGTTGAGTAGACAAGAAAAATTGTAGACAGCAAAATAACTCGAAATCATGTGAAGTTTCATTATTAAAATAACATCATAGAAATAAGTGAAAATGCCCTACCCAAACCTTGATGTTCTAATATAGAATTCGCTGAAATCCCTTATCCAAAATCTAGTTCGCCTCAGCACAGGATCCCCTAATGATGAGGACTATGAAAAAAATTCTATAACATATATGTAATTTTTATATTTATACCTAACCTTACTTCTTAAAATGTCAAAATTATATATAAATTAACAAAAAAAATTGAATATTTGTAAATTTCATAACGTCAGAGCTCAAAGAGATTTTACTGCTTTAGCAAAAAAAAACAATTTTATTAACATGTGTTTTTAAATGTGAATAATGCACTTAAGTCCCAGCTGCAACGAGTCGAACTATGGCATTCTTAATAATTGGGATGTTTTCAGGCTGAAGGGAGCGGGGAGAGGAGGAATATGGGAAGAGGAAGGTTGGAAAGGTTATTATATATGGGAGAAGAGGGCATAAAACGAGACATCGGGGACAAAAGGGACATGGTAGCTGTATGGTAACAACCTAAACAAACTGAGTGGCACAGATGCCAGTGACCAGTGATTGATGCCATTCCAACCAAATTTCTTTTTTTTTTCGATATTAATTATTCGTTTCTCATAATCATATTCCTGTACATAAATAAAAACTACGTAGAATCACCATCTTAGTAGGTCAATGAGAATCACCCATCCTTTGCTTCTTGAACTTAATATTATAATAAAAATATCTTTTCACGTGTCTTATAGCTGTTTTAGGGTCCTTATTTTTCAGACGTCATTTCTGTTTTTGTTTTTGTACGATTATCCGTTTTTGCTCCTTCCTATAACCCTCTAGTTTAGAACGTTTAGCCTGTGAAGATGAGCAAAACTGATTGAATTGTCTAGTTTTGTAACACTTTATATTATGTAAAACATACTGTTGTACTCGAATGTATTACTGATTCAACAGGAAAACGTAAATTATTTGCTATATCAGTCAAAAAATTGTAGATATCCCGTTTTGCCCCCTCTTCCCTTATCTATTTAATATACTAGACTGATTCCATTGCAACGTCCCGCATAAACTGTGTCTAATAACACGAGTTTACAAACAAATTAACGTGTTTCCTTCCATTTTATAATGGTCTGCACACACCATCAAACATTTTTTTTTCCAAAAATCCATGTATTTACCAAATATAACAGTCGATTATTTTCAAGCAATTCTCCGATCGCCACCTACATGCTGTCATGCCAGAAAAAACATCGCTTAAGAAACAACCCTTTATCGCCCATAAACTTAAGATAATTTTTTTTGTCCAATTTCAAAGCGAGACAATAAAAAAATCGACTGATAATAAAAAAAAAACGACCGCTTGGCACGCGCGCATGGACAAATGTTTACCCATTCCAATTACTTTCGTTAGCAACCTGTTATTATGGGGGGTTAAAAACTTTGTATAGCCCTTTTAGTCCTTTAAGTCTGTTGGTTCTTTCGGGCCTTTCACCCACGGCGGTAAAAAATTGACCCCTCAATGATTAACATATTTTTTTATTGCCCGTCATGCGAAGGGTTAAGTTTACATTGATACGATTAGATATATTATATTGATGGGATGTTTGATATGAACATTGATACCATTATTATTAATGTTGATATGTAGTGGCCACCCTTTGTTTGTTAGTTTATAGAACAGTTTCGATGGCCACATGGAAAGTGTGGCAATTAATCGAATTGATCGAATCCATTTAGTTTTTTTACGAACCATCTAACTAAATGTTTTTTATGGGTACATTGAAAAAGTTCTCTATATTGCCTACCCTCATATTTTATAAAAAATGTGTTTGTATAAAGTACAGGGTTATTATATACATATATATACAAGACAGATCAATATTCAATGATTTTTTTTAAACATCCTTATAAGTATGATCCAATGGTATGATGTTCAATTGACGCTTCAAACTATTTACCATAATATTATACTGTAAATTGCGAATTTCGTACACTTTGTACAGACAGGCACAGTACCATAACCCTTTTATAACGTTAAGATTGTTAGATGAATAAAAAAATAAACAATAAAAAATTCAAAATTATAGACATCATTTTATACCGCTGTATTTCCTGAATTATTCATAACATGTGAATGATCTACATAGCATAGCACCCTTGAGGTGATTTTTCACAAAAACGGCGCTAAACAAATCATCCAATTATTATTATTATTATTATAGAAAGTTAAAGAGAATCATTGGAATCCCACCACTAGATCGCTCATTGTTACGCAAACGACTGCTAGAGTGGTCGCGCCGCCAAGCAGCCATTTCGCATCAGTTGTGAGTAAAATGGCTACTATGTAGCACAAGGTTTTCAGTTCGTGAGTTTCGTAAAACTGAGTCAGCAACTATGGTGCAGCGTATCTCTCGTCTCCATTTTAAGAAACCTACAACTAGAAAGAGCATTTTTCATTAGTATCACCAATTTGACCATACGACATGTCTCTGTAAAGGAAAAAGCCCCGCCGACCGCGTTTTTCAGAGAAGAACGTGCTAAATTGAGTCCATTATTTTGAATAACCCTGTACTTAGATAATAAATTTACAGAAAGTCACAGTTTTAGAGAGAAGCAGAAAAAAATAAGAGATGGTGTAGACTCAGATCATATAATTCTATGATTTGAGTGTAGAATTGTAGGATAGATGAAGATTCTTGCTTGTGAAGTAGTGTATTGTGTGGATAATTTTTTTTTTATCTTTCTAACCATATTTTTTCATTCAAAGTATCTATGAATGTTATATGAAACTTTTGTTTGGCCGGTCGATGGTTTAACACGAGCAGATTTCATTTTTGATATCACAACTATCATTTTAAAAACCACAACCAAATTTTACCGAAAGAAACTTAACTGCCTCGACATCAAATTACAATGACAATATTCGAAGATTACGACAAACGTCGCTACGCACCCAGTATCCAAATTTTATCGTTCCAAAGGAATTCAAACCAGTTTGTGCTTGCTCGCGACACTATCGGTGTGAACAAATACATTCAAACATGCGTTCATTAAAATGATTTGCCTGTACTCAAAATATACTCGCATGTACTTACCTAACCATAAATATTATAGCTCCATTCATTAATTTCGCTTGCAGTTCATAATATATCGATGCATGTGTGTCGAAAGAACAGTAGGGCATTGATATGGTTGGGATTAATTGCCCAGCTCTCGATTCTTACTTAATTCAAGCAAATATTGCGAACTATGGGTCAGATACCACCCAATCTTCTGATTCCCATCTCCTTCCCTTCCCCACTCCCTTTAAGCAAGCAACCACTCAGCATACGGCACAGGTTATAGCAAACACAAAATGGCACTAATTTTAACAAACAAATAATAATCTACGAAATGGCACTCGCTCAAACAAAAATCTAACATTCAACCTACGAAAAAACATCACTAAAAAACAGTTGACGTCCTCATGCCACGAATTTAAGCACCTGTCTTGGGTATTATATTCCTAAAAATTAACGTGATATAAAATACATACACATAAAAAACCGTATCCTAAAACAAACGCGAAACTACCGAAAGAAACGCCAGCCCGACATCTGACGATGGACCTTACCCCAAGCGTTTTTTGCTGCCGAAAGTTTTAAGGGATGCTTTTAAGGGTCGCACTTTTGTTTTGGAGCGATGAAATGACGTTAAAAAGTTTTAATTTTTCACCTAAGGGTCAGCGAAGTAGTGGTGGAGTGGTTTCTTTGAATTTAAATCTGAAGTGATGTGTATTCGAGTAGAACTGCCAAACTTTGGTTTCGCTATTTCAGAAATTTCATAAAGTTTTATGTATTTAAGGCAAAACAGGATTCGCATCGAATTGGCTAGAAACACCCGTTTAAAAATAAATGAAAAAACAGTTTTGTAAACTTGAGGTTAAGGTTTTTTTTAGAAAATTAATAATTCTTTTAAAAAAATCTGTGTAGGTAGTATCTAACAAAGATACTAGGCAAATTTAGCGTCACGGAAGATTTGCTTTCAATTCGTGGAACTATTGGCGTATCTTCAATACGTATTGAATAGAAAGGGTGTATAATATAAAAGTTTCCAGTGGAATGACCAAAAATTGCAAAATAGTTGGATATAAAAAAGCCGCAATATCTTTCTTAAAATTTGACGAGCCCCAAGTAAAATTGACCCGACTGAAGAAAATTAGAAGATTTGTGAAAGACGATGTAGAGGAGAATACTTTGAACGGCGTTATTTTTAAATAAAAAATGATTTTCCGTTAATCTAAATGTCCTTACCAATATAATTTTACGATAATCTAAAGATTCCTGATCGCTTTCAAGTCAGAATACCTCAAATCTTTGCATATTTCCAAATGTTCACCGGTTTTCACCTGCACCCTGAACACGACAAATGTTTACATAAAACTTGTAAGTTTGCTTAAAGTTGTAAAGATTTTGTTGACGTTTTAAATAAATTATTGAATCCACTTCCATTTAAAGGCGTCCAATCCTAATAGATGCCATATACCTAATTATTTTATTTGTAGTATTTTGACATAAAATAAAGGTATACATTTTTACATACAAATACAACTGCTTAACAATTAGATGAATTAGAAATTCAGATAAATGTGTTAATAGGCAATTAAATATTTTTAATAACGAAATATTAAAAAATATATATATTTATTATAACAAAATATTTTTAAAAAAATCTTAAATTTATTTTCACATTAATATCTACATTTAAAATAATTATTTTTATTTGTTTCTAAATATTTTGATATTTGTTTGTATATTAAATAGTGGTTCGTACAAAATACCTCACAATCATTTAAATGATTTATTCTGTTGTTTTTAATTAAGCGAATTATAATAAAGCAAGATATTCGACCTTTTCTTCTCCGCTTTTTTCAAAGCTTGCTGTAGTAGGTACCGACAAAAAATATCCACATCAATGTGCTCAAAACTGGATGCACAATGATAGATTTCTGCGCCTTTCTCCACCGTATACCAGTTTGCCGGAAGGTTTTTTTCATGAATATTAACGGTCTCATCTCGAAAATCTGTTATGAATATTTTAAGCGTGTCAGTTCACTTTTTATTCTTCTTTAAGACTATTTTTTTTGGCACACCCGTAGCCTAAGGATGAAAAAACAAAAGAGAACGTTGCAAGACGTTTGTCATTGTTTATCTTTTCAGACATGAATTAAAACTGGCAATGGTAGAACATGCTTGGTAATAATATTTTTACGTACCTACATTTTTTTTTCAATACTTATCCATCGGCGTTGTTCACATAAAATGACAAATCAAATCAAAAATTTTATAATAAAAATATATATTCAAAACATGCATTCAAAAATTTCCGAGGGAAAAAATTTGGTGAAGATTATATACAAAATCATATGAAAATGTCTTCCATCTGTACAACTAGCTAATCTCCTTTGAAAAAAATGGCGCGCAAAGACATTTATTACAGAAATTTGATCGAAAATCGCAAGTCTATACTTGTTCTAGATAGATCAGAAACATTTCTGAAATCCATGTATTCTCAAATATACATACGGTCTGAAAGGATTAACACTTTAAGTGAAATATATGTAAAAATATTCGTAATAAATTAGTAACAAGAATATTTTTCTAACTTGATTCTATCGCTGAAATTTCCGTTTTAACTTCTCTAACTCCCACGTAGCGCCCTTGATGTGTTTTTCACAAAAGCGGAGCTATACAAATTATCCAATTATTATTATTATATCTACGTCGTTTACTATCTACAAAAATTGATATATATTATTTAAAATAACCCTTAGATGTGGCCGAATTGGCATCGCATCTGGTTTCCACCCAGGCGTCTTGAGTTCAATTCTTCGACTGGCTAAGTCCCAACCTTAGAGTAATAATATTATATTGTTACTCTAAGGTAACAAGCAAAATTTTGCGTTTAGTGTGATATTAGTTGAGTGAAGATTAAAAAATATTGTCAAGTTATTTGTAACCCAAGAATGTTTGTCTTTCTTTAAAAAAAGTAAATATACTCGTATTTGTGTAGATATCTTAAAAATTAAAATTAAAAAAATAACCTGTTCGATTTGCTGTGTCCTATGGAGTATTTTTAAAGTCATAACGTAAGAATTAGACTGTTGAATATATTTCCATAAATCAGCATACCTAGAACTAGGAGAAATGATTTCGATTGTGTTTTTACGAGTGCAAGATTTACTTCTTTAAAGATTTATGTGTTAACCGATGATTATTACACTTTAATTATATTATCATGGAGAAACCATAAATCACGATGATACTTTTGTATAACCTTTGGATGATTTTAAGACGATGTGTCGTTAGGTTAACGTTTTGTAACTTTACTACTGACTCACTTGTCTGTTAACTTATATCCTTATAGATGTAGGTGGGCGGTGAGGATATAATGTTTAGCAAATTGTTAACAAACCAAAATACGCAACGTGAATATTACACTCGTAGTAATAATTATTAACCTAAAAGGTGGTTAGTACTTGTATTTCTTTGACTATGCGATCAAACTAAATTTGCAGAGTTTTGGTACGTTTCCAGAAGAAAAAAAAACTGCAAATACTATCACTTCGTTTTGGCGCAGGGGAAGGTAGATAGCGTAAACCGCCACAATTCTGTCTCAACATAAACACCCTACTTCATTCATATTAATATATCATTTAATACATGCTCTTCTTTTATTCTGACTCTTGATATTATCCGATTTAAGAATTCGATTCACTTGATCCCTGAATTTCTCTACCATTAAGTTATATATTCTCCTTACGTTCCTTTCTTCAGTCATTCACTCTATATGCCTGAACCATCTAAGAACCTTTCTTAATTTTAACCATTAAGCTTACATTGGCGTTGCATTATTTTCGAATCTCCACGTTTTTATCACGGTCATACGAAGGTTTATCACGCATACTCCTCAAAGATATCATTTCCACAGCTTTCACTCTACTTTCACCCTTGCTCTGCCAGTTCCATGTCTCAGTTCATACGTCGGGTTTAGCACGATTACTCCATTGTGGACTGCTGGTGTAGGTTCATATATATTTTTTAATATTTCCAACTACGTTCAGTCATCTATATCTATATTAATGGATCTAAATGCATTAACCCCTTTTTCAATATTCCTATCAGTCTTTCTATATCTAATAAATAAATACATAAAGTTGATCTACTTGCTCCAAGTATGATTAGAGCTATTCTGCATAGTTCCCAAAAAAACTGCACCTTGAAAACAGAATTAACTAGTTTTACCCTTTATGATATTATGGAATCTTTTTGTTTCACACATAACATAAGTGGATGCTTAAAGAATTGAGGGTTACATCCATTTTAATATTTCAAAAACTAATAATATCTCTCCATTTCTCTAAGACGAAATACAATCTGAACTACGTACAAAACAAACATTTCCTTTGCAAAAAAATAGAAATCATAAAAAAACTCCATTCAATTTTACGCATACGAAATTAAGTTAACGGTAACGCTTGTAAAAAATACTGTAATTTCCGTATAATAAACCCCAAAGAAATCTGAAGGAAGCTTATTAATTACTTGAAGGATTCATGGTGTGAATCCGAAAGAAAAAAATGAAAAAACCAGTAAAGGGTGCATTTTTTCAGGACTCTAAAAACTTCAACAATGCTCTGGGTCTACCGAGATACCAAGATAATGCATGGGAATGGTAATTAGATTGTTAATTCGAGTCAATTATCATAAAAATATATCACAAGCCAGAACGCTGGAACTGCACTGTTAGATTTGCAAACAAACAAAAACCAAATGAAAAAAATGGTTTCAATTTTTATTCGTGAAAAAAAATGCATTGTTGATTACTGCATTTGGATTTTTTTACCGTTGCAAAAGGGTAATGTATGCACCGCTAGGGTTGAAATAATTTCACTCTTCATTATCAGAGTTGTAGCAAAAAACGTTTTTTTTCGCTTGCAACCGGTTGTTTTACAAGATGCAGAAAATTTCAGTTAGGATATTATTTATAGAGAAATACAGGGATATATTTTTTTAATGATTGACATACGATGGTTTCATGTCATGTGTAAAATATGCGAGATATTTTCTAGAACATTTTTGCAATTTCATATTATTAATATAATTATGTTAATCTTATGTACTTGGTTTCAATCGTATAAATTTCATTCGCTATAGTAAAGATTATAAAATAAGTGAACATATGCTGCTGCTTTGTCTTTATTTTAGGAGTACATCGTATTCTGTCGCCTCCCTTTAAATGTCTCGAATCTATTCGCTATAAGAAGATTTCTATGTTTTCTTTGAATACCATAAGTTACCATATTTTTCAATCATAAGTTACATTGGCAATGTTCAAAATTGAACTATTTTATATTTATTTTTTTAGGCTTTACATGGACAGATAGAGGAAGTATGAAGGAACCAAGATTTTGTACATTTATTTCGATTTCTTTTTTTTTCTTTACTCTTCAGTATATTATAAAGATTATTACCGGTATTTTGAATTTAGCGACCACCAGACTAAGCGCAACGAGTACAGTGCAATAAAAAAAGAGTATGAAAGTAAAGCATGAATATACATAACGGCCTCTCGACTACGAATCCGAAGGTGCGCGAGGAAATTTTATTTAATTAATTTGTGCTGTTCCACAATTAATTTATTTAAAAATAATATCTATTTGCGCACGTTCCAGAATGGAACGTTCTCAGTATCGCCCTGGTGAAAGACCACCATTCAGAATAGAAACGTTGCTTGAAATGGCTTTTAGCCGTGTTTGGTGACCAGATCTGAATAACCAGGCATTTCTCCTTTTCCTCACCTTCCTCTCCCCCTTCTACTTTTCCTCCCCAATACCTTCAGCCTCACAACATTCCCCAATTGAGGATGCCATAGCCTCACTGGCTCCAGATGGTTGGGAGCAGTTGGGACTCTTGTGCGGTACTCATGTAAAAAAAATACATACAATAAAGAAAATAACATTATCTTGATCGATAATTATTATGATCATATATGTACTTGCATGCCAGGAAACAGTGGTAAGGATTAATGGATGAAAAGCTAATGTGAGTTTTTTTTAAGCATATTATATTTTACATAAAATTAAAAATAAATAAAAGTTGGATAAGTGTAAAGAATAATTAGATCTAACAAAGGAAAGGGGAATTTAATATGTATAGATTTACATGTTTCAAGAGAGAAACCCCATCTTCAGGATAAACAATTTACATTTAACTAAATTAAATACACTGGTTTTAAACAGAGTAATTTTTATTGCTTTAATAAATATGACTCCACAAAGTTGTTATACATCATTTGAAGATATAATGAAATTTTATTACTTTCTATAAAGCAAAAAAGGCGAGCCAATAAGAAAATGGATTAAAACGAAACGATGATTATGAAATTACACAGAATTTCGTAGACATCCAACCTTCGGATAGGTAAACTTTTTTATATTTTTTTTAAATATATACGATACGACCAATATGGCTTTGTATCATACCATGAATTTGAAGTAGTAAAAAAATAGTTATGAAAATATAATAAAGTTAAAGTGTATCGGTAGATATATATATGAATAAGATAACAAAAAGATATCAGTGTAAATTAAAGGAAATATTTCATCAACACACAACAAATACTGTTTCATAGTATTTGACAGTTCAAAAAAGCCTATGGAAACAGAATATAGGTATTCATGAAAATACGTATATTATGCAAAGTAAAGCAGGACAACGGCCATGTCATTTAACAAAGTTCAGAGGCTTCGTGTGAAGGCTCTGCACTGGTGGGGTTGGGGAGGGAGGAAACGGGGGAATGGGTGGGAAAGGTCGTACTACCCTTAGGAAAAACGTCACATTTGCTAGGCTACTTCCGTTACCTTGGCATTTACATTACATTAAATGAAAAAAAATACGTTTCTTGACGGATAGGATACAAATTCGTTGCGCTACGTATTGGTTCTTTATATGGTGAGTCATCGGAACAATATTCGTGAGAGACAGGAAAGATAATGGGTGATACAATCTATGGAAAAAAACGGAGAGCAGTCCGCAATGAAGTTCTAATACTTACACTGAAGCGTGTTAGGCATGGATTTGGAAAAAATGACATATACATACATGTTTTTAAGATACACCTATTAGCATACACAAGAACTCCTCTTTTCTGATAAGGTATGCACGACCAAGAATACCCTTTAATTAAATATTTTGTAAATTAGTTGTAATCCAACTTACATGAAAAAAATGTATGTTCAAACCACTGACATCAAATTTAATAGACTTGACTTTAGTATGACTTCGACACCAATTTTGGCACCAGCGGTTCACGTTTGGTTCGAGTGATTTTGAATGCGGTAAGCAAAGTATAAAACATTTGTAAAAAGGGTCAAACTAAATTCTCCAACAAAACATTCGATTTTTGTAAGCAAGTCGATTATTTTTACTTAGTTGCTGTTTTACTTAAATTTGGGCTTCTTCCTCTTGGGTGTTAAGGCATATCTTTGTATTATTTTCTCTGTGGTTCAAACGGATTATTATAGTATTTTACGATGTTCTAGAAAAAAAAATTATAAAATGATTTTTTTATACGTCATGTCCGAAAATCGAATCACTCTCGTACATCAACGAATCTAAATCTTTACCTGATTTTTCACAGGTACGGGATTTACAGGTATAAACTTGCTATACCGCACTACACTCATAAAACAGGTGGACCACGGAAACACGCCACGTTTCTAAAGTTCCTCATATAATATATACATATCTGTATACCCACATTTATACAGATAATAATAGCAGAGCAGTAAGGGTTGTTTGTCCGCACACGCGAATAGCCACGGGTCATGGTTGGTCGTACCTGGTACCGCCCACACCCACCCAGAACCACCCCAACCCTCCCCCAACAACCCGCCATACCCTCCCCGACGTACCGCAGGGGGTGGGGGAGATCCCACTACCCCTAGGCTAGTTTTACTACTGTACAAATTTCTATAAAAAGGATGAGTAACTTCCATTGGGTTACTTACGAAACTTATACCCAGATTGCCAACACACAATCCTCCCACTATGATTAATGGAATTTCTGAAATTTTTTTATAAGCAGCAGTTCTTTGGCCAGTTTTATAAAATGTTTCCAGTAACAAATGCGTTGTACTTAAGTGTTATTTGTTAATGTTATCTTATATGTAAGTATGGGGGATCTATAAGTTGTAGTTTCTCTTCAGGTAACAGCTCAATTAATAAACGTGTAGCCTGAGGCAAAGGTGTATTAACATGAATCAATCATGTTAAATATATTTAAAGAGGTAATATTCTGCAAGAACTGGCTGACAATAGGTGTGTAATCTTATTTTTCTAGATATTATTATTATTATTGGGAAATTAAAAAAACTTCTTCCACCGGCTTCTTTCTGCATTTATCTTATTATAAAAATTAAATACATGTTGCAGTTTTTTGTAGAATTCAGGGCTTTAATAAACTTATGAACAGTATTAAACATTACTTTTAACCACTGTTCTATAATAATACTAATAATACCGCATTATGTTTCAGAACTAATGGTTCCTTCACCAGGATACAAAATATACTAAAATTAAAATGACATACTAGTGTATTATGATAGACTGCAATCTTATAATCAAATAGATATCAAGGCTTATAATCAAACTGCAATATACTTAAGACTGCAAATAATATTACATTAATAACTAGCTGATGTGTACCCGGCCTTGCTCGGGTACAATAATTGATTTGACAGCGACAGTAACTATCTCCAAATAAAGAAACATTCATTTGAATATTTTATTTAATTCCAAACGTTTATGTTTTCAAAACACATCTAAATCACAAAGTTCTTACCTACTAATGTTTTCCATTTTGAAAATATTCTACCCACAAAACCTTCTTCTTATGAATATGCAATCTGTAGCTAACCACGGGGTTTTATCTATGGGCTAACCTAAATAAAACATGGCGGGTTCAATGTTTTTTTATATTAATTTTAAAACGTTATAGCAACAGTTTTACACATTGGATTTCATTCACTACTCTCTAAATCTTCCCGGCACTAATAAAAACAAACTGTGGTTTTTTCAGCGAAATCCGTCTATTAATTTTCGAGAAAATCGAGGAGAAATAAACAAATAAACAAACTTACATTGATTTTTATATATATAGATTAATGCTTATATATGTACCCATACATATTATTTAACTATTAGCAAATTAATGTACACTTTTCTTTAATCCACAAGCAAATGCTTTTAACGGAAGAGTAGCATTAAAATATGTTATATAAAATGTTAACTATATTATTATGTACTCATATATTTAATTAATAAAAAATAAAAAAATAATAATAGACATGAGAAAACTTTGAAATAATTGGTGGGAAAGGATTAAAGGGAGAAGGTAACTATTTAGGTATTAATGTGAAGACAAATTTAGAAGGTGGCTCTTTGAATAAATAATTTTATTATTTATAATATTTATTTCAAAACTGACTAATTTATCATATTGTACACCCCTTGTAAGTAAATTTTCTAAACCCTTATTTGTATCAAAGTGATGATTTGTCTCCAAAAAGTGGTTTGCGAATTCAGAATATATTATCAGGTTTTCTGGAAGTTGTACCCATATGACAATATTCGCAATCTTTAAGAATTAATTTGTAGAGCCTGGATTTGTTTCAAATAGCATCATTACCTTTGTTAAAGTTGTAGTTTGTATACTGTATAACTGGTTGTACTGTATCTGGAATCTTTTTAATTACTGAATTTGAAGAATTGTTTTTCTTACAGTATTACGAAACAGTGATTAAAACAAGGGTTTATTATTAATGATTAAATATCATCCCACGGAGTCAATTTTGAAGACTCTAATAAAATAGTCAAATTACCAAAATAATCCTAAAATTCAACTGAAACGTTTCATATCTGACGGCCTCCATTGTCGAGGGGTAAGGCTCTCGACTCCGAATCCGAAGGTCGCGGGTTCAAATCCCGGCGTGCGCAAGAAAATTTTATTTAAATAATTTGTGCTTTTTCACAATTAATTCATTTAAAAATAATATATACTATATTTGCGCACGTTCCAGAGTGGAAGGTACTCTCAGTATCGCTCTGGTGAAAGACCACCATTCAGAATTGAAAAATTGCTTGAAATGGCTTTTAGCCGTGTTTGGTGACCAGATCTGAATAGCCAGGTATTTTCCCCATATTCCTCTTCCCATTCTCCTTCCCCTCCCCAACCTCTACCTTCAGTCTCACAACATTCCCCAATTGGTAATGCCATAGTCTCACTGGCTCCAGACGGTTGGGAGCAGTTGGGACTCTTGTGCGGTATTCATATAAAAAAATATATATCTTATGTATGGGTAAATATATTTTATCGAAATAAAAGATTTGATGAATAATAAAAAAAAAAACTAATAAGTAACACAACTTAACATAATTTAACGAGATTGATCAAGAATGTTTTGACTACATATGTATCATTTGTGCGCGAACGGTCTCAGTAGCCCAATGGTGTACGCATTTGAGAGGATGCGTTTTTTTTTGTACGGGCTATGCTTGTAGTCTCGGTGTTGTAAATAATATCTTGTCTTTATTAAGATTATAATATAAATAAAATAAAATAAAACCGAAAAGAACGAAAAACGTATCAGTAAAGAGGCTAATAGCGTGTTCTATTCTACTTAATCGTACACTAAATTAAGGAAAACACACTACTGTTTTATTTGTCCTTGTACATTCAACCTTTTACCAAAATAAATTTAAACGACAAATAAATTATCTTTCTATGTAAAGAAGTAAAATTATGGCTGAATGATGTTGAAACATTAATTCTATAAAATCTTCGTTATTTCTTTCTGCTTTCTTGAACTCTAACTTCAAAATTTACTAATTATAAACAAAAAAATCTGCTTACAATTCTAAAATTTCCATTAAATATTGTACGTTGTTGCTGTTACAATATTTAAAATAATTAATATTCTATTACTCTTTTTTATTTAAATTACACATATTAACCACACACTGGCAGCGCCTTTGTGGGTTCCCATTTCTTAATATTATTATTTAAACAATTGTATATAATTTATGTTAAATACTGTGGGAAAAATAAAACATATTTTTTTACCACACAGAAGAAAAGGAATACATTCTGAGGTCCTGAGAGAACTTATATCTAATACCTACTGTGTTTTCCGGCATTAAATTCTAATAGACAGATAATATTAAATTAGTTATTGTCCTCCTCGCAAAGGATTCTGTTCTGACGCAGGTGGTACATGTCGTTAGTAGTTATCCTCAAATATTTGAATTGATGATATTTTTATTTATAAGGAAAGAGAGAAAATACTTTATTACCTACGTGTTGGGATTTATTGACTAACCGTCCCCGAGTCTAGCGGGGTGGCTCAATTGATTCGGTATCCGGTAGTGACCGGCCGTGTATGGTACGACTGGCGGCACGACCGGACCGTGGGTAGCGCCGGGTCACACGGACCCATCCTCCCTCCCTCCCTCCTTCCCTCCGAACCTTGCGAGGGGTGGTGCTACTTGCTGGGTGGCGGTGACGACATCGGGCTGTTGGAGGTTTTGAAGGCTTACTTGCCACTGAGATTCGAACGTAATAATTATTATTCTAGGAGTGATGTTGTTTTACTTGTGTCTAAAACTTGATGTGATATGTGATGTGTTTTACAACACTCGTTACAGTCGAAATAACAGAAGCGAATGTATGAGGCATTGTATGAATGTGAATGAAGCAAGAAGTGTATGCCAAGATCGAGTTGTTTGGTGGTCCGTCCTCTCTGCCTAGCCTTGCGGGGAAATGGCGTGATGGTTAGTTAGTTAGTTAGTTAGTCACAGCTACTGTTTATTGTTCAGTCAAAGGATTTCAGAGTAAAATACAATACTCATCACTTTGGAAAGTCATATTCATAAATATAACCTCATTTTAAAGTTTAGCGATTTTAACCAAATTGAATAATATGTTTGTTTGAACTATTGGGCAAATTGTATCGACAGTGTAGTTTTTCTTCACTGCCACAAAATAGAACCGTTTTATTGTTCCTTTTTAGATGTACATAAGTGTATTTCAATAAAAAATATTTTAAAAACGGTTTTTTAAATTAAATTAGTATATTTGTTAGATACATTTAATATCGACACAGACTAAAAACAAATTAAACTACGGTATAAAATAATTTCTTAAAAAAAAAACAAATTTCGCTCCGATTACCAATCGTAGAGGGCAATGGGAATCATTTTTTTTCATAGCTGAAATGGCAGACATTGCAAGAGTTATTGTTTTAATTACCGTCAGAAATTATAACCAAATTTTATTTTTTAATCAATTTTTTTTAATGATAAATGAATCTAACGAACGGTCTATGAATCTAAATGAAAGAAAAATAAGTAATCAATAAACTTGCCAAAGCACACATTCACATGCCACTCGAGCTGCTGGCGGCGATTACCCCTTACATGATTTATTTGAGTTGTCTCGACAAGGCTCATCCCCATGCCACACACAAATATGTACTTACAAATTGTAAGTCATAATGCCTTATATGGATAAGATGTTTAACTAAGTCTTTCAAGGCAAATTTAATGAAAGTTGATATTACACACGAATTAAGTTATATAAAATAAACAGAATAACAAAAAAAATATTAACGAATTTTCGTGGGTTTTGGTCGAGAGTTTTTAGGTGGAATAAATCCCGATAGATACAGTTCGCCTACATATAAAACGTATATACTATCCAACTATGTCAAATTTAGTATTATGTGTCTTCGAAATAGAACAATTATTATGTATAATCAATATCAAATAGAACATTTAGTAGGTGTAATCAATATCAAATAAAGCAATTACTAGATATAATCAATATCAAATAGTATAATTAGTAGATATAATCAATATCAAATAGTACAATTAGTAGATATAATCAATATCAAATAGTACAATTAGTAGATATAATCAATATTAAATAGTACAATTAGTAGATATAATCAATATCAAATAGTACAATTAGTAGTTATAATCAATATCAAATAGAACAATTAGTAGGTATGATCAATATCAAATAGAACAATTAGTAGGTATAATCAACATCAAATAGAACAATTAGTAGGTATTATCAATATCAAATAGAACAATTAGTAGGTATAATCAATATTAAATAGAACAATTAGTCAAACAATATCACAACTAACAATTGACAATCTCTGTTAAAAATTTAATAAAAATATTTCTAGAAAATAACTAATCGGTCAATAGAACAATTTTTCATAAGTAGTTACGTAATGAAAATAATCAAAGTAAAAATCAGTACCTACCTACATAAAGTTGGTATGAAGCTCTTAAAAGGAGAAGAAAAAAAAATTGCTTTCATTTTTGAGAATATTTCATGTTTTTGACATCGGACAATCTTTCAACTCCTCCATCAAAATTTAAAGCCTTACAAATCCTTAAAAAACCTATTGCCCTTCTTTAAATTTCACATTGTGTTCAACACATGTCCTTCGCGTTTTACCAGGTATCTACCTATATTAAATAGACTAGGATTTGATTCACCTTTCAACATCATCTGTCCTCTTGAAGCAGAGCTTCCGTTACAATGAAGGCGGGATTCTCCACGAATTCCCTATAATATTCTCTGCGTTCTTTATAATATCCTCTCAATAGTTTTTATCGGTAACGGACATCGTGATTAAGGACTTAATCCTCCGTTCGCATCCTTTCTCGGTATTTCCTTTATGAGAAGATTTCTAGAAGAATTGGCCCATTGTCAAATTGATCCGAGGGTCACCCTTTCATTTTTTTTTCAATAGCGACGTTTTTTTATAAACATGTCTGCAGACTGTCAAGGCAGATCAATGCGTACGCGTTTTCTTCGTTGACTATGTGACTTTTTTATGGGTTTCTTATTTTTTTACACAATATCACTTTTATGGTGGTAACGTGAATCGTCACATAAAATCACATTCGAACAAGTTTTGACTCTTTTTTCTGTTTTTGAATTGATTAGATTTCTTTGATCGAGCTTACTTCAATCGTATTTTATGCGTTTTCAAGGAAAAATCAAGAATCAGAGATCAATTATTCTGCCTAATTTCCATACAGTAAGTATACTGGTATTCACCAATATGAAATTTGTAAACACCCCTTTATATTTTTTTAATTGAGCGGAATCAGAAAATAAGACCAGTACTTACCTAGGTATAAGATCGTTTATAAATGTAAATAAAGCGAAGACTGACTGGTGGATAACTTTTAAAATTCTCTGCTATTAGCTATGGGGAATGAAGCACAAATCCCGTGCTTCCATAATATTCATTTAAAAAAGTCCTCATCGCAAATATGGTTATGAATTTTTCCGACTCTTTACATGACCCGACTCCAATATTAGTTATAAAAGAATTGTTCTATTTTTCTAGGCATCCCTAACTGCTTATTCTGTTAATTTTGTAACATGATTAGATAAAGCATAGGTAGGAATATTTTTACAGCGTCTTTGGGGTGATTTTTCACAAAATACGGCGCAATGCAAGTCAATTATTACACCCAGTAATATAGCTAGATAGTCGTAATCTTATTGTCGCTTGACCAAAGATGACTTGAAGTCAAAATTTATCATTTCCGAATCTAGTTGGTTTACATTATCTTCAAGGAATTGGTTGCTTACTCGCCATCTGGTCCCCACACATCTCTCCACCGTAACATATCGGCACCAGATACCCCGTGACCCTAAGGAGTTTTTGGTCTGCGTTCTGTTTCTAGGACCCCGTTTTTTTAGGGAGGGATAATGCAAGGCGTCCTGCGTACGAAGTGTGTTCTATGAACGTACCTACCTACGGGGTATTTCAGAACGTATGTTTATTGATTGGTTGAATTATCGTATGTTTAATGTCAACTAACCTACATTAAGGCGATGCAATGCGAAGTAATTCAAAACAATGTGTTTTTTTTTGTTTGAAAATTTGATGGCCTAGAAATATCATAGATGTTAATTGTTTTGGTGTTTAATTAGTTAAACTCCATTTTTTTGTTTGTTTTTAAATTTAATGTGAATCAAATTTAATAACGTTATTATTAAATTATGCAAATATTTTTTGTTTTAATTTTTGTATTATTATTGTGACAGCTGTTTCGGCGTTTAGAGTTAATAATAAAACTAATAAAAATACTTAATAATAATATTATTAAATTTGATTTACATAAAATTTAAAAAATATATATCATAGATGATTTAATTAAATACTGAAAGTGGAACACACCTTGACAATTAGTTAAACCGGTCATTTTTTGTTAAGCCTAGAAAAAAATTAAGTATTTTACCCTAAAAATTGTTTAAAGAGAAAAATCTACTACTTACAATCCGTTTTTTCGATATTGTCATATTGTTTTAAATATTTATTCCTAAGCTTTACAATTTATAATAAAACACACATTTTATTAAATAATAAAATACATTTTCATAAACATTTCCATAATAAGGCAAATGGGTTAATAATAATGCGACTGTCAGATACTCACCTTCCTAATTGATTAATTATGATAAATGATTTATTTTCCATACTTTTGAATGAAAAAAATCACCCATCCGATCAATTTTTATTTATCGCTTTTGGCTTTCTCGTGGGCGTTGTGTGTCAAATAAATAATGTTTTGTTATTAGTCGCTGCCTGCCCACTTGCAATAATGTCTTGAAAGCTCATTGGTATGATTTGGTAAGCAGTTTTCAGTAGATATTACACCTTACGAATAGTTCTATTAAATTAAAGATCATTTTGACATTAACTGCTCATTCGAGGTGTGTTCAAAATTCACATTTTCTTTTGAAAACTCCTCGTACATGGGAAAAATTATTTCGATCGCTTCATTCACAATTTCTAAGTGATTTTTTTTTCAATATTTTGTTTTATGGGGTGCATAACTTTGTATAACTATCTAGTGGGATGACAATAAAAAAATAAATACACAATTATAACATCGTTTTAACCTCTTGAAAAGTGAGAATAAACAACAATCCATAATAAATAAATTTAGCTTTATCCTTTATCGTAAATTTGAGTAAAAAAAAAATATATTTTTACTATTTAATTTTTTTTTTTAAACGCAATTTTGAAAAGCGTAACGTTTTAACACTTGAGAATTCTTTTAGAAAATATTATGATGTGAAAATTGGGAAGACGTACTGTTTGTTGAAAATAATTGAAAGCAACGTAAAAAAAATTGTTAATAAATTCAGGAAAAAAATAATAACGGAATATTAATATATTATCCCCAGGGTCTCAAGGGGTTTAAACGACTATTTATTTAGTAATAATAATAATATAAGAGTAAATTTCTATAGCGCAGTTTTGTGAAGGTTCACCTTAAGTGCGCTTTACACTAACTAACCTAACCTAATATAATTGTAAAATAACAGATATACTACATAGTATATCTGTTATTATAGTATATATATATATATGCAAATTAAAACTATGACATAAACATTCATGAGCAGCAGACTCACTTACATGCACCATTTAGAATACTACATAACAATTTAGAAGATTCTAGGGGTATAAATAATCAAATATAAAGTACAAATATCAAAAGAGCAAGAAAATCTACGCAAAATAACCTAGCCTAATATAATTAGAAAATAACATATATATATATATATATATATATATTACATGCACGCAAATTAAAAACACAATTTAAAATATTCACGAGTAGCAGACTCACTTAGATGAACATTTTAGATATTATAATATAACAATTTAGAAGGTAAGAGTGTAAATAATCAAATATAAAGTAGGTACAAATAACAACGGAGAAAAATAATATTATTTGACATTATATACACGGTTTTTCACTGGATACTTAGGGAATTAAATGAACCATGTATGATCGTATGAAAAATGTTGAGATTCGTAAAGAATGCAAGGCTGATGTTAGCGTAGTGAGCAAGATCAAGAAAGGGACGCTTAGAATGTTTGGGAATGTAGAGCGAATGAACGAAGAGAGGAGTGTAAGGAGAATATATGACGCGAATTTGAATGGAAGAAGAAGCCGGGGACGTCCGAGGAAGACATGGCATGATCGAGTGAATCAAATACTTTAGTCGCGCCATGTCAAAAGTCTGAATAACAGAAGAGAATGTATGAGACGTTGTATGAATGTGAATGAAGCAAGAAGTGTATGCCAAGATCGAGTTGTTTGGCGGTCCGTTCTCTCTGCCTACTCCTGCGGAGAAACGGCGTGATGATTAGTTAGTTATTTAGTTAGATAGGAAGCGAAAACCGCAACTAAATATGCTGTGCATAAAGCTATGGAGGTTTAAAAGAAAAAATGTTCTGAATGTTCGTTTCTAGGTACATGCACTTATGTTTTATGTCGGATAGGATTTTTTGAACAATTTAGATTTTAAGACCCGTTTGAACTCTACTAAATTCTGGATGTTAGCAATATTTCGGGGAAGCTTATTCCAGATGACCGGTCCGGATATACGAAAAGCGCGATCATAGTGCACGGGTTTATTTGACCGAGAGGGTTCAACTAATCGGTTAGCAGCATTCAAATCTGCTGATCTCAAAGAATGCTCTCTATCACCTGGATCTTGTTGGACACAAAGTGCAAATATATAGGCTGATGCCTTTCCCTGGAGTGCTTTGAATGTTGTTAAGCAAGTCTTTAATTCTATTCTTTCAGGGCATCATAACCAATGAAGGCGATTCCTTAGAAGTGGAGTTATGTAACACTATTTACGCTCACCATATATCATTCTATTTGTATTGTATACAATGACCAGGTTGAACCAAAATAATCTGAAAGATCTGAATAATATTATCAAAGTTAACAAACAAATGAACCATATTCTTAAATCGAAATAATGGAAGTATAAGTACGTTGTGAAAAGTTGTGTGATTATGATTGAAGGAAGAAGTGTGTGTCAAGACAGAGATGTTGAAATTTAAAGTCTTCCTGCCTACCCCTACAGTGAACCAGCATGGAAGTTAATTGTAAATCTAGCTTTCTATCTAACGATTTATTCAAAATATTGATATTAACTTTGTGGCACCATTATTAAAAACCACTTTTAAATAGCCATCTCATGAATTTATTTTCATGTTAATAATAAAAATAATTCCTTTTTTAATTTTTAATATAAATTTGTTGTTTTATAATATTTTTTTTATTAATATTTTTTGATTAATTACTTGCCTACTTTAATCATTGTTTGTTTATGTTTATTATTTGTCTATTTTTACGTTATTTTGTTCTATGTTTATCATTTGTCTATACTTGACAATATGATTTTTTTAGTATTCTGTATATTCCTGATGAGGAAAGCATCGCTTTCGAAACATGTTGATATGTATATATTAAAGTGGTGATTGCAAAGTAATATTGAATTCATTTATTTCTATATAATAACTGGGTACAATTAAATAGCCGTAGTTAAGAGATTCAATTTTATTGTAATTTTTTTTTTCGAGAATTTGGCAAAACTTTCGGGAACCACAGACAGAAGGAAAATTAAAAAAAAAGCTTTTTTCAATCCCTTTTTTTAAATAGTTAGATTCTTCGATAATACCCTGTAGAAATTAAATTTGAAGCAACGATTCCGGCGTGGGGTTAACTCAAGTCTTTGTCAAAAAACTGTTCGGCCGTTATAAAAAACCGCCACCCTTAGATCCAGCAATATGGGCAGCATACGCGTAGCTTTTTTCTAAGGAGAATTAAATTATACAAAGAGAGACGTATACTCGATGCTGTACTTAGCCAAACAATGAAGATTGGAGAATGTTAATAACAATGATGATTTCTTTATAATTATTTTTGTAAATTATGACATTGCTAACTGCGGGAACAAATCTGAAATAAGCAGAAATTATAATTAAAACATCCAATTGATTTCGCTAAGAATAATGGTAATAATTGCAATAGGATAATAATTTTTTTTCGTCCTTTTAATCAATCAAATAATATTAAAAAACACCTCAGGGGCGCTACGCAAATATTGCTTCCAAAACTCTATCCTGTTATGGACAAACAAATACAGAAACCGACTTCAAGACCCTTTCAGATAAACACAGTTTTATTAGAATTTTTTAGCTTGGAGAAGTAAAAATTTTACACGCTAAGGACACAATATTAAAAATACTGGACGTTGCACGATTAAAATTTTATTTTATCCTTCTTTACTATTGATACCACATTTCTTTGATTGGTGGCAAAAGAAGTGTAGACATTACTTTTAAATATTCTTTTTTCGAGAGGTAAATTTTTTATTTCTTAAAATGTCTTTAGAACATTATTTACCTTCAGTTTAAATAAGAAATTTTCAATAATTATTACACATTTAGTTATTTACAACGTCGCCAGACCGTGAAAATCTACCCGCCCGTATTAATGCTGCTCGAGAGCGAGTCCGAAATGAATCCCATACATACATTTTGAATTCAGCGACTATGAGACTTTCTGCTCTTAGAAACGGTTCATACAATCCCATACTAATGGCGCTTCAGTGGTACACCGTGGAAACGTGCAAACCTTTGGATTCTGTTAGCTGCCTGGGTAGGCACCAACTATGGGATTTGTTGTTTATAGTTATAGAGGCATTGAACTGGCAAGGAAGGATGAAAGTAGACTGAATGCCGTAGAAATGAGATCTCTGAAGCGAATGTGTGGTAAAACCATGTATATCCTGAGCAGAACAATGTTGAGAATCGTATAAAATAAAAGCCTAATTTAAGCGTAATGAGTAAGATTAAGAAAGTGACGCTTATACGGTTTGGACATGTAGAGCGAATGAACGAAGCAAGGAGTGTAATGAGAATATATGACGCGAATGTGAATTGAAGAAGAAGCCGGGGACACCCGAGGAAGACATGAAATGTTCAAGTAAATCAAATACTTGAGTCGGGCCATGTCAGAAGTCAAAATAACAGAAGAGAATGTATGAGACGATGTATGGGTGTAAATGAAGCAGGGAGTGTACGTCAAGATCGAGTTGTTTGGCGGTCCTTCCTATCTGCCTACCCCTGCGGGGAAACGACGTGATAGTTATTTAATTAAAAAGTAATATTTGTACAGCGCCCTTGAGGTGATTTTTCAAAGCAAAAACGGCCTTATAAAAATCATCCATTTACTATTATTATTCAATATTTTATTTAGTTATAATAAATATTTTCATATTTACTTTTGGAAGAAGAGAATGTATGAGGCGTTGTATGAATGTGAATGAAGCAAGAAGTGTATGCCAAGATCGAGTTTTTTGGCGGTCCTTCCTCTCTGCCTACCCCTGCGGGGAAACGGCGTGATGGTTAGTTAGTTACATTTGGGTAATGCATATTGCTATTTCTGCCATGGGGAACTTTTTAACTATGGAATAACATCATTCATCATTTTCTGTATATGTACATAATAATATAAACCCTAGCAAGTTATATTTGCGGTGATTTTTAACAAAAACGGCGCTATATAAATCATCCAAGTATTATTATTATTATTATCAAGTAGACTAAACTAAGCAATATTTCTTGCAGTTTACGAGCGGACTCGAACATGTCAAAGGTCCTTTAAAACATTAAAATAAGTTCAAATTCATGTTTCCTAAAAACCTCCAAGATGACTTGGGGCCTCCTTGAGTGCATTATGTTTACATTCTGGACGGTTTCACATTCAAATCTAGTAGAACCTGACAAAATAGTGACACCTCACAAAAATGCACTTTTTTAGATATCAAATAACATTTTTCCATGTCTTTCTGATTATGGTTTTGTTTTACATAAGGGTATTGCTGCCTTAATAATTTGTTGTTTTAGGGATGCGACCCTTAAGGTAAAGTTACACCGGCATTTATAAAAAAAATTACAGTAATGATTCACATATGGTACCGTTATATTTTTTTGTTCCGTGGACCAAATTCTTGAAAAAGTCGGCCCGTTCTCATACGCTTCATTAGGAATTGAAATTCGATTCCTTTTCACAGGTACGAGGTAAAAAAGTATTTTTACGGTATACATTAAACGAGTATAACAATATGTGTCTAGCTACTCCGTAATAAGCAATAAGAGACGGTTCTTCCTTGAAAAGAAGACGAGGATCGCAATGCACGCACTTAACCCTAGAATAGCAAAAGGTTGTACCATTAAATCTATTCTGAATTTAAACAGCTGACGTTGTTTTTTTTTTAATTTATTATGTTAAAATTCAATTCGTGGTAAATTTTAATTTATTCCTAAAAATATTAATATTAAAATTTTGATAATAACTACAATTTTTTCAAATTTAAAAACGCTTTATTTATTAAAAAAAAAACGTTTTGCTACGTTATTATTATCACGCGTGACATCTCTTTCGCCTTCTAAGGGCATTATAAAAGTGGTATCACCATACTTTAAAAAAAAAATAACAGTATGGAAAATCTAGTCTCTCGAATCTAGGATGAACGAAATATGTATGAAGAATGAGTTAGAAAGTTTAAAGTCATGGTTTTTGGAAGAGAAATTAGGAAAACGATGTGCATTATAGTTATGTATGTTGAATACTTGGAGGAGGTGGATGAGTTTGTATATTTAGGAAGAATGTTTACAATATATGAAAAGGATGATAAGGATATTGAAAGAAGGGTAAACGCAAAAAATTCCGTTATTGGAGGACTGAACGCGGTTGGCGCTAACAAAAAATTGTCCAAAGAAGCGAAGCTACCAGTCCTCAATGGAGTGCTGATACCAACCCTGATGTATGGCAGTGAGGCATGGAACTGGCAGAGAAAGGATGAACGTAGACTTAATGCTGTACAAGTGAGATCCCTGAGGCGTATGTGTGTTAAAACTTTGTATGACCGTGTGAAAAATTTTAATGTAATCGTAATGAGTAAGATAAATAAAGGTACGCTTAGATGGTTTGGGCACGTAGAGTGGAGGAGCGAAGAAAGGATTGTATGGAGAATATATGACGCGAATTCGAAAGGATGAAGAAGCCGGGGACGCCCGAGGAAGACATGGCACGATCAAGTGAACCAAATACTTGGGTCGGACCATATCAATAGTCAAAATAACAAGAGAGTATGTATTTTTTTATTCATTAGATATTTCTGGACTATTGATTATTGTCACCAGAAATAATTTGTACCTTAGGGGTTAAAATATCATAAATAAATCGGCAGCATACATTTTAAAGTCTCTATTTCGAAATGAAATTCAACACCCTCTATTCTACAGACCTATAAAGGTTGAAACGAAATAGGTGGGTCGATACGGACTAAGTACGGATCGATCACTAATTCTGGTAACAAACAGCATATTTGGAATATTGACTACCTACCTACTATAATTACGAAATTACTATACTTGTTAACACTGTCAAAAATATGATAAAATAGAAGGGGGGAAATGAAAAACTTTTACGTGGTATGCAGTACCTGAAACTCAAAAAGATTGTTCAATAAGCGTTCCTCTTCAAAGTTGACTCTTATTTCTTTGCTAATTATCGAGCTTGGAAAAATTAATTATTGCCAAAAAATACGACGAATACTATACAACCCTTTCACTGCTGTCCACTGATTTGATTTCTCTAATTATTTCAAAATTTATGTAAATACACTAAACACAGATTTCATATTTTAGGTATTCGTCAGCAAAACGTTTACGTATTGAAGAAAATGATTAAAATATATATTTAATTCTATTGTTTTTTTTTTAAATAGAGAAAAACATTAGTTGATATATACATATGTGTGGGTGCGTTGATAACTTGCCGAGTGTTGTGGTAATGAGAAAGAGGGGTACGGGGTTTCGCTCACCATGCCACGATGCGCAATCGTCAGTAGTAGTCGACGATCAGTGGACGAGTGATGCATTTTAATCATGGCTGTTTTTTTTCCTCATTTTCAACACTTATGGACAATATTTTAACTATAAATGTAAACTATTAATTTTTTTCAACTTAAAAATTACAGTCTTCTAAATGTCTACCCTGTTCATTGAGTGTACATCACCGGAGCTCGAGGGATTTTCTAGCACCGTGATGAAAGTAAGTATAAGAAACCTAATTGAGTCCATATTCCGTTACAATTGCGCAGTCACTATTCGTTATCACGAATAATGCAATTGGGAGCTAATTTTATTAAGCCTGAAGAGTGCACTGAAGGAACTTTGTAAGTACCGAGTAAATATACTGCAACTGTAACTACGTATATGCATTTCTCAGTACGGTGCCGAGTATATCAAGCCTTTATTATTTAGCTTTCGACTGCACGATATTTCGTGGGTGCATTGTTTGACGGAGGACCAGGCGGATGCATCGTTGCAATGCATCTATTCACTGGGAATACTTGGAAACATAGCTCAAATTATCGATAGTGAATATGTATGGTTACGTATACCTTACGTAGATAAATCTAAACAAACACATAACAATCTACGGTGATGCAGTTTTAGAACATCATGGACATTGCAAGTTTATTGTAAGTCTGACAATAATTGATTTAACGGAACTTTAATTTATAATTCATACGTAGTTACTACCCGTCTTCGCCCGAGTACTTGGATTAAGGTTAAACTTTAAAATGTTATGAAAATTCGCCGATGGTGTTAATTTCAACATTTTAGGAAAAAAAACACACTTTTGGCAAGCAATGCTTTTAAATATCAAAATTAATTATTTGTTCGCTGTTTAAATGCGGTTTATTAAATTTATAAAAACCAAAGGTTTAAAAAAATATATTAAAAATAAAAATTATGTTAAATAATATCTAATAATAATAAAAAAATAAAGGAACACTAATAATTAATAAACAAAATAAAAAATGCCACAAAGTCGATTTACGTTTACAAACATTGTTTACAAAAGGTTTAATTCAAATTGAATAAATTTAGTGAAACTGTGGAGATTCGCAAATAATGCAACGTAATGAGTAAGATAAATAATATCTAATAATAATAAAAAAATAAAGGAACACTAATAATTAATAAACAAAATAAAAAATGCCACAAAGTCGATTTACGTTTACAAACATTGTTTACAAAAGGTTTAATTCAAATTGAATAAATTTAGTGAAACTGTGGAGATTCGCAAATAATGCAACGTAATGAGACGCATACGTAATGACGTAATGAGACGTAATGAGAGTATATGAACGCTTAGATGGTTTGTGCATATAGAGCGGATGAACGAAGAAAGATGTGTAAGGAGAATGCGTGACGCGACAGTGAATGGTAGAAAAAGTCGGGGACGCCCGAGGAAAATATGGGTCATGTTAAGAGTAATAATAACAGAGGGGTATGTATGAGAGGATGTATGGATGTGAATGAAATACCGAGTGTTTGTCAAGACCAAGTTGTTTAGCAGGCCATCCTCTCTACCTAACCCACCGGAGAAATTGCGTGAGTTAGTTAGTTAATATCATAGAATAAAGAATACACACCAGAAGTGCTTACCATGTAGATTTAAATTGTAACCGGTATGCCCTTGACTTTGTTTCCCTTTTGGTTCTAGCCCCGAAAGAATCCATGAAAGAACTCTTACACCATTGTATAAATCTATTCCATTTGATCGAAATGAAAAAATGATAACACATTTTTTTTAATTTTAGAATTTTAAGGCCGAAGTAGATATATCTTTTGATCATGAATCACGCCCACATCTCATTTCTTGCGTACTTTTTTATTTTATGGAATATACGAACGTTACCTATAGGAAATTTCACATCTTACTCTCGTAGAGTCCTGTTAATCACCGTGAAGACTTGAATAGTAGAAATGGTAATATCCCCTCATACGCTAGTCTACAATTCAATTCGTACCACGATGAACATAGTGTGTCCCCTTTACAAATGTTTAAAACTGTTCTGTTTTATCAGCACGGGGGTGTGCAATGCCAAAAAATCAGCAAAAGTTGCGCCAACGGGTTTTAATTTAACACTATTTCAGTGACTATTATTATAATCGGCCTGTTGGAAAGGCTGGGAGAATCTCATAATTTTTGTCGGATTCTGCTCAGAAGTGAAACATCATTAAACAGTGACGATATTTTGAAATGATGAAAAATTTTTCGTATTGGAAATTTATGGCCCGAATAGACAGACTTTTGGATCACAAAACACCCCCACATTGCATGGGTAAAAATAATCATAATGTTTTATTTTTTATAAAGGTGGTGGACCGGACTTAAACCGTAATGTGCCACATCCATTTTCCAGCATTTTTAATAATACGTAAATGGATTTAGAGCACTCGTGCCGCTCGCGCTCGGTCACGACTCACGAGTCCCATAAATACAGCACCGATACACGGGCTGCGTGATATTATTACACAATGGCCGGCAGATGTCACCGCTCTCGGAAACCTTACAATAATTAGGCATTGATTAATATATCTCAATTATTATTGTGGCCCGCTGGCGGCTGTGGTCTGTGATCAAATAACTCTAGAGACATGTTGCACGCTGTTTCTCTGGAAACCGTTTTATATGAGCCGTTTTGGGAGAGCGAAAGTAATTGCGAGGACCTGGTTCACAAATATACCAAAAGTCATTTCAAGTGATTTAAACGTTTCGATTCTACAATGTAGTGCTAATTAAATGCAGGTAAGTACAAAAATACATAACCCAACCTTCCTCTAAGCAGCTCCTCTTCCCCCCCCCCACTCCTTTCAGTCTCACGCGGTACTTCAATAAGAAATTCCATAGTCGCACTGTTGCACAGTTGGGATTCTTGTGATTTGTTCGCATTAAAAAAAGTGCTTTGACCTGACTGGTAAGTATGTTTTTCTGAATCTGTTTGTACATAATTAGATAAAGAATAGGAAGTAATATTTGTACAGCGCCCCTGAGGTGATTTTTCACAAAACCGGCGCTATACAAATCATCCAATTATTATTATTATTATAGTGTAAGCAGTTTAATAACTATGTTGTGGTGTAGGTCAAAAGATAGTTACAAAATCGATAACTTCATTTAAACCTGAGTGTAATTTTTTTTCGGTCATTTTTAAAATCTGTTCTCCGGTCCTAAATTCGAAAAAAAACATAAATATTTCAAATAAATACCAACCCTTCTTTTACCACTATCAAATGTGTTCTGATATTGTGTCCTGTGGGTGCAAAATCATATCTTCCCAAGCTAAAACTTCATAATATTACGTGCTAATCTGGAGTGACCTGTCAGGTGAGTATGTTTCTGTATCTGTTTGTACATAATAAGATAAAGCAAGAAAGAAAGAAATATGTGTACAACCGCCCTTGAAGTGATTTTTCACAACAACAAAAAGCAATACAAATTTTCTAATAATTATTTTTAGTGATTTTAGATCCGGAGCACCTTGAGTTAATTAGACTCAAAGAATGATAGTCAAAAAGAACAATATAGCAATCCCCACGTAACGGAGTAATAATAAAGTTTTAAATATTCTGATCTGGGTATAATTGTGAAAATGTTACGTTCTCAGTTCAAAATCCTGCCTGAGCTTACCAACCCCACTTCGAAACGAACTAAATTAAAATATTTGACTCCAGCCTCTACATTTTATGATCCGAAGCAATTCTACGTAGACTATTTACTAGGTTCAGGTACATATTGTACAAGGCAGCATTCTCACAATTTTTCATTCATTCCAATCCCATTCAAGGTGTGAAAGTGTAAAGCACTAAAATGTTCCTCACGATAAATAAAAGGCAATAAATATAAACAATTCACATAATATAAATTTCCTAAAGTATTAGTCTAAAGTATTTCATCAGAAGTAGGGAGAGAAGAGAAGGTTAAAAAATATCTTAGACTTCGAGTATGACATCCGTAAGAATATCAAAGTGTAGTTAAAATTTAAAATAAAATTGCTATATTAAAATAACCTTACATCAGAAAACATAATACTTCCTGTTAAATACAAAAATGGATTAAAAGTAATGATAGGGCCTTTACCTGTGGACTCACCCCAGTTCGAAGTTACTGATTTAACAATTTACTGAACATTTACTGAACATCTTATTATAAGCGTATATTCATAATGTGTCGGACTTCTTCACCTCTTCCGCGATGTTTGGCCGGGCGATGGTTTTAATTGATTAATTAATTATTTTGACGGCACTTGTACAGGGCTGGGACCAAGCGGAAAAAAATAGTTGATTTTCGTAACTGGCCAGGGCTTACCTAGCCAAAGAAACGTTGTCGTTTTGTGCAAATTTATTAATATATTCTGCAGGTGGCGGGGAGTGTTCCGTCACTGCTAATTATGAATGACCAAATAAACGAAATAACGAGGCAACGCGGTGCGAGGGAGACAGGTATTGTCCGATAAACTTTTGCGACGCTATCGATCCATTTCCGTGCCTGTAGCGACGTGAAACCTAACCCAACCAGAGCACTCTGGATAGCGCCCGGCTGGTAGTACAAATATAACGCAAAAACGGCTATTTAGTCAGCCAGCTACTCTCGCACCGACAAACATTTCTCTACCTCAATTGCCCCACTTCGCTCTGCTTCTACCGACTTGCCTTCTTCTTCATTCTGACCACCGCTGACTCTGGACCCCTTCCGGACTACCACCATCCACTGGACCCAGACCCTAGCATCAACTACGGACAAGGCCCGCAGAGCAAGTTTTTGCAAAAGGATTTTGTAAAAATTTGGAAGTTTTGCACAAAGGGGAGTTTTGTGCAAAACTGTACAAATATTACTCCCGAGGGTTTATCTTATTATGTACAAACAGATACAGAAGCATACTTACCTGGCAGGTCAATCCAGATTAACACGTTATATTATAAATTTTTAGCTTGTGTAGCCGACGTGATCATCGATTGTTCATAATCATGATTCTTTCTAATTTTGCGACATTATGTTATCTTCGTAATTTATATTGTACCATTAGCTTATTATCTCTTGCCATTGTATCTTATGTAAGATTTATAACATTTGTTTCATCTCATAGTGTTATCGACGTGATGGAACCACACGGGAATTTCCATAATAGATTGACTCCGCGGGAGCCCAGTACCGTGTGGCAGACTTTCCTATCACTTCGATAACACATCCGACTCCGCGACAGCACGATACCGTGTTCCGGATTTTTGACAATTCAACTAACTCCGTAGCAGCGCAGTACCGTGCACGGACCCCCATTTACATGTCTGCCTCAGCAGCGCCCCTGGTGTTGAAAACTTGTATCACTTTGTAATGATATAAAAACGAACATTTCTGAAAATAAACCAGTCACACTCGGACGAGCAATCGTGACTCGTACCCGGTCACATCTTGTAAGAAAGTCTTTCACTTCTCCTGCCTCCCACCTGAAGGATTCCTGAACCTGCCTCAAGGATAGTCGGCCCCGTACCAGCATAGAAAGTGACTTGACCAGCACCCTACATGTTTACAGTCTTGTAACGACAATGGTCGCTTACAGCTTGGGAAGAAAATATTTTACACACACAGGACACAATATCAGAAAGCAACGCACATCTCGTAATATGGCAATGATTATTTTATTCTTACTTGTTATCGATGTTACATTTCGACGTTCCAAATATACAAAAAATCTTTCCAAAAAATATTCTCGTTTATCATCTCAAAAAGGACAAAATGGCTATCATTCCTCATAATCATAATACTAGAGCAAAGCAAATAGACAAGCTAAATGTACCTAAGTGTACCTAATACTACTTTTGGATAAAGACGCTCTGAATTTTTAGCTGTAAAATTATACAACAAACTCCCACTTATTATCAAACAAAGTAATTCAAGCAATGATTCCATTAAGTCCAACAAAACTTGGCTTAAGGAATTAACAGAAGAAGAACTTACTTTTATACTTTAAAAAAACGTCACAGATGTTACTGAAAATACCCTACCCAAACGTTGAAGTTCAAATATAAAAGTCGCTGAAAACTTCCTTATCCAAAACCTCTCTCCTCAGCACAGGATATCCTAGTGAAGAGGACTATAAACAACATTCTATAATATATATGTATTTTTTTTAAATATTTATACCTTACATTTCTTCCTAAAATGTCAAAATTGTTTAGAAATTAATAAATAAATCAATTAAAATAAATTTACTCACTTAAAATAAACGGTGTTCTACGAATTAAACACAATAAAAAAGTAATATATAAAAAATAAAATAACTTTGTTTTAATTCCACTTTATTATTTTTTCATCCAACCGGTTTCGATTCAACCTGAACCGTCCTCAGGGGTGAATAAAAATATATTAAACATAATACAGAAATATATGGTATTTAATAGAAAATTAGAAGAGAGAGACAGAACATCAACTGCATTAGGTGGGGGGCAAGGAAGGAAGAGCTTCAGAGGGAGGGGTGAATGTGGGCGGAGGTAATGGAAATATTTTAAAAATGGGGGTGTTAGACAAATCTAGTTGTTTATTAAGTAGATTGGTTTTATTGATTTTTAATGACTTTTTTATTTCAAGGGCTTCAAGATTATTAAGGCGTAGACTTATCCCATTTCTATGTAATACATCTATCCCGGAAGATTTATTAAATGAGTGATTATTATCGATAAGGTGGGTGGCGAATTCTGAAAATCCGACACTGTTTAGACATCTCAAATAAGTAATAGTTTAATTTTACTCGTACATATTGTTTTTTATCGTCTCCTATAAAGTTTTTTTTTTGTGGTTTAGTGTTTACACACGAATGTGAATCAAGTAAGGAGCGCATTCTAAAACAGAGTTATTTGGCAGTCTGTCATCTCTGCCTCTCCTTTCAGTAAAACGGTGTGATGGTTAGTTAGTTAGTGTTTTATCTATTCACCAGTCGGACTACACAATCACAACTTTCTTCGCTCCATTATTTTCTGCATGGTCTTGCGGAAACGAAGCGTGATGGTAAGACATTCAATTAAGCTGCAGTGTTTTGATCTCACCTTTTAATTAATCGGATCGTCTATTCGTCTATTTAGAGGCGTGGGAACTGCGGAGGTACAAAAGGCCAGAAGAAGTAACTGACATAACAGTTCCGTTGCCTTCATTGCTAAATGCATAGTGTTTTGTGTTGATACGTTGAAACGTATAATGTGTTTATTTTAATTAATTGTGCAATTCATTTCAGATGGAATACTACAAAAAAGCATGCGGGAATGACTGTTGTGTCACTGTGACATCTAATTAGACATTTTGACAGAGTGTCAGAGTCTTAAAAAAAAAAACAAAATGCCATTCAGATTTACTGTCGAATTCTATATTGGAACCATTTAGTGGCGTTCTTTCAACAAATTGTGTAACACTGTACTCGTATTATATAAGTTAAATGCTTTATAGCTAAGGCAAACTGCATTCTTAATGTTTGTGTATTTTGGTACAACGTTACAAGTCGTCAGGTGCTATACAAAAGTTGAAGAAACCAAAACGCACTCCGGATACTATGCAAATCCGACCTGGATTCGGTAATACCGTAACTTATAAACTTATATTACTAAACTATTCTACATGTGTTACAGATTGTGACAAAAGGGCCGGCGGTGGCCCAGGCGGTGGGGGGGGGGCTTTTATTAGATTATTAGTGATTCTACTATTAGTGTTTACGGCTTGCTTTTAAATTATCTAATCTGATACCTTTCCCAGTTTTATGCAGTAGACTAATTAAAAGAAATATAAAAAGTAAAGTAATATTTTTTAATCATTGAAGAAAATAATATTAACCTAAATGAAAGCGGACAAAAGAACAGAAACTAAAAATATTTTAAAAATAGGTTTGTTAATATTATTTTCTTCAATGATTAAATATTACAATGAGGTTTTTTAAATCACAATAAAAATAATTAATAATTAAAAAAATATATATTTTTAAGATTACCACTGGAATACTTTTGAATACCATTCTTTCTCGACTTAGATAACCATTCAAAGGAAATCCAATGATCATCCGTTATCATGTTTACTGTTTACATGTTTCAGACATCGATTTTTTTAGTAATGCGTGAGGTGGGAGCCACCATTTCACTCATAAAACTTTTCGGTTCCAGCGGCTGTTGTAAAATCACAAAAACGATTAGGAAAATAATCATAGTTTTCACGCTTGTTTTGGCTTCATACGAGCTATCACGAAGCACCCAGCATTTGTGCTAGGATGCAAGTGCACGACCATGCAAACAATTATCTTCATTACTCCAAGACCTAACGATCTAACGACCGTTCCGTTAGTCCAGCGGCCGCCTGACGTCACACCCGCGATTACTATCATTATTGTCACCACGAGTGACGTGTGACACCCGGCGTGACGCGGGCAATAAACCTGACCACGCCCGGTTGACTTCCGACTGCCTCAATTTCCATCATCATCAGTAGCAGCAAGAAGCGGAGCGGAGGACCATCGGTTCCAGCAGAGGCGATGGCGTGTCGAAAGCAACGACCTCTGGCGAACTTTATCTTCACCATCTTTATCTCTGGCTCTGCATTTGGCTTTGGCACATCTCGTTGGAGACAGTTTTAAAAGAGGAGGAAGTGTATGACTTGGCAACGGGAAGTAGAAATTATTCATTTTACTATACGTCTGAAAACTAATGCAATACCTGTCTTTTTATGTTCATTTTAAATATTATTTTTTATAAAACATGTATTCTCGAGATATGAGTAACCATTGGATAGAAGAATTGAACCCACGACGCCTGGATGGGAACCCGGCACAAGTGTCAATGTTTTATGATTTGATCTTTTTTTTCATTGGAATTAACCAGATATCTTTAAGTGAGTAATTTTAATTAACGGTCAGCACCCAAAAATACACAATTTGTATTCTACTAACGCAATTAATTCTGTGAATGATTTATCTTAAGTTCTATACGGGTAGCTGGGAAAATGTATACGGTTTTAATAGACAAAAAACATCAAACTGTAAACTTTCGAAATCTATATGAAATTATGAAATTTTCAAACTGTACCTATCTTCAGAATATTTTGTATGTTTCACAGAAATTAAAAGATTTCGGTTTGAGGATTTTTGTTTTTTGAAACCTCATAGATTTTCCTAACTACCGGTGTAGAATTTACATATTGAGTTAGCAAACTACGAGGTGATGTTTAGGGTCATTTTTTAAGTGCTGGCCCTTAACTTATCAGCGCCCTTGAGGTGATTTTTCACAAAAACGGCACTATACAAATCATCCAATTATTATTATTTTTATTACCTACGCGTAGCACGACCGACAGATAACCGTTGGAACGTTATATATATACCACTGGATTGGGTTTTGGTTAGAAAAAGCATCGACAATCGATGGGGAAAATAGAAGGAAAAAAAATAGAGATAACCCTTAGGTAAATCGACTGATGACCTACAAGGAACTGTCGGAATTTAGATGATTGAAAGCCGCATAGATTGCGATAAATTTGACACATTTGATGTAGTCCTAGCTGTAGTTCATACATATGGTAGCTGGACGCCAAAAGACTTCTTAAAAAATTCTTCTCTGTTTTTATGATGTTTTAAATTGAAGTCAAAAATTTTAGTGTAATATAATTAATTTTAACTTTTTTATTTGGAAAATCAACAGTTTACATTAATTTTTACGAATGGTAAATATATTTTAAAAACGAATTAATAATAGGTTTTCACTAGAGTACTTAAATTATTCAATTAAAAAAGAAAAGTTACAAGGTTAGCCTATGAGGTTAGGATGATGGGAGGAAAGGGATCTAGTCTGTGTAGAGTAATATGTATTGTGTGAATGTTATTTATTGATTTTAGGTTTGAAATTATGAGGGGGTGAGTTGAATAACTCCAACTCACTGAATGAAGTATTAAAAATGTGTGAAGCGCGGTGAATAAGGGTGTTTTGTTTTGAGTTAGTGTTCCATTGGGGTAGGCTTAATGATAATAATAATAATCGGATGATTTTTATAGCGCCGTTTTTGTGAAAGATCACCTCAAGGGCGCTGTACAAATCTTACTTCCTATTCTTACATTATTCCTATATTAAATCATGACTTTTTTTTTGACACTATCATTACACATTATTTATAGACCATATAAAGAGATGCAGTTAGATTATCAAAATTAAGTTTTCGTACATGTTTAATTGAAAAAAAAAAGCTAACTGTATTTATTCCTTACGATATATTGCAAGACGCTAATACAAATGATAGGAGTTATGTGAAGTTGGGTGAGGACTGGGGCCGGGGGTACTGATCCTTTCTTCCAATCTTCTTTGTCTTTGTTGGTGACGGGACGCTTGGTGTTGGTCTGCCCGTACGCCAGGTGGCGCTCGTCGGCCGGCTTCAGGATCTGGATCTAAGCTTATTGTGTGGTTTTGTCTGGTTTGTCTGTTGGGAACCCTCAATTGATTTCGTTTAAGTAATTCAGGGCAATCTATCACAGAGGTAACTATTTTTTGTAAAAACAATACGTCTGCGGAATTTTTACGGTTTTCTAGTGACGAAACCCCGAAAAACGCGGCTGACTCCTCATGTTTCAAGTGGGGACGATAGCCCCGTTATCTATGATCATGATCCTGCAAATATCTTGGATAATAAGTATCATGAAAGTCGATGGAAGAAACAAGAAAGTATCGGGATGTCCGAGGACGACATGACACTGCCGAGTATAATCAAATATTGAGCGAAGTGTTTAAACATTTAAATCTGAAGAACTCATTTCAAAGACAAAGTGACTTACTTGGTGTTGCCATAGTAATGAAATTTTACTGTTCCAAAATAATATAATAATAATGAAGAATGGTAAGGCTGTTGGTTTCGACAATATTGCTGTTGAATACTTTAAAGGAGATAGCCGTATAATTCTCACATGGTTATGCAAGCTTTTTAACCAGTGTTTAGAGGAGGGTTACACGCCATTAGATTGGAGGAGGGCTGTGATCATGCCTCTATACAAAGGTAGAGGGTCACGTATGGAATGTGGAAATCACAGGGCTATTAGCCTGCTAAGTTCAGTTGGAAAGCTGTATGGTAGGATATTGATTGAAAGGGTGCAAACGAAAACAAAAGATAAAATATGGGATGTGCAAGGTGCATTTATGAGCGGAAGGGGGTGTATGGATCAGATTTTCTCATTGCGTATGCTAACAGAGAAGTTACTGGCAAAAAACCAGAAACTCTTCTGTGCCTTTGTAGATCTACAAAAAGCGTACGACCGAGTTGATAGGAAAAAATTATGGAAGGTATTGTCCAAGTATGGAGTGAATACGAATCTCATACAGGCAATCGCGTCTCTGTACGAGGAAAGCGTTGCATGTGTTAGGGTAAACGGTGATTTTACGGAGTGGTTTGACATCACAAAAGGTGTTAAGCAAGGCTGCGTAATGTCACCGTGGTTATTTAATCTATACATGGATAATTGTATGCAAGAATTGAAAGAGGTGGGCTTGGGCGCGGAAATGAGTAATCTGAAAGTATGTTGCCTGTTGTATGCGGATGATGCGGTGCTGATTGCTAACAGTATGGAAGATTTACAGTCCCTTGTATCTAGGATGAATGAAGTATGCATGAAGAACGAGCTAATGATGAATGTAAGTAAGTCTAAAGTCATGGTGTTTGAAAGAGAGATTGCGAAAACAGTGTGCAATGTAGTTATGAATGACGAATACTTGGAGCAGGTCGATGAGTTTGTATATTTGGGAAGTATGTTTACGAGAGATGGAAATACTGATAGGGATATTGAAAGAAGGGTGAATGCAGGAAACTCCATTAATGGACTGAACGCGGTTGGCGCTAACAAAAAGTTGTCCAAAGAAGCGAAGCTAGCAGTCCACAATGGAGTGCTGATACCAACCCTGATGTATGGCAGTGAGGCATGGAAATGGCAGAAGAAGGATGAAAGTAAACTGAATGCCGTAGAAATGAGATCTCTGAGACGAATGTGTGGTAAAACCATGTATGATCGTGTGAAAAATGTTGAGATTCGTAAAGAATGCAAGGCTGATGTAAGCGTAGTGAGCAAGATTAAGAAAGGGACGCTTAGATGGTTTGGGCATGTAGAGCGAATGAACGAAGAAAGGAGTGTAAGGAGAATATATGACGCGAATGTGAATGGAAGAAGAAGCCGGGGACGCCCGAGGAAGACATGGCACGATCAAGTGAATCAAATACTTGAGTCGGGCCATGTCAGAAGTCGGAATAATTGAAGAGAATGTATGAGACGATGTATGAATGTGAATGAAGCAAGAAGTGTATGCCAAGATCGAGTTGTTTGGCGGTCCGTCCTCTCTGCCTACCCCTGCGGGGAAACGGCGTGATGGTTAGTTAGTTAGTTAGTTAGTCAAAATAATAAATACGTACAATTAGATGAAAAACTATAAGTCGGGTGAAGTGAAGAGATAACCTACCTAACAGAAGTTACAATTTAGCATCATCCTTCTGCTATTGCCATTTGTCTGAGAGCTGTGTTTTATTTAAAGTAAAATATTTTATGTATCAATTTTTTAATCTGTGAATAATGAAAGAAAATGTTATAAAAATATTTCCGCAATAAAATTGATCAGCCTACAAGCAAAAACATTACTTTTATGATTTCCGTCGAACTAGACTTTTTACTGTCCATGTATTCCCATTGTATGATTCTAGGATGCCCGACACGAATGGAAGCAAAAAACTTTGATCGGTTGGAAGCGCGACTCTAGGGGAAATTTCTGAACAATCAACCATTTCCCAGTACCGATTGTTCTGGAGAAGAAATTCAAGAAGGGAATTAATTTATTCACCTTTTTGCGACCAACGATAGGCTTCCTGGTCGCAAACAAACAATAGCTTAACTCATTGATTACTTGGCTTACTATGGCTTGGGATTAAATACATGGTTGCATATATTTGCAGCGGAGAAGTTCAAAAATCGTTTGATTCCTGAATAAACTATTTAACTACCATTCGCAGTAGCAACAAAATTCTAAATAAGATTCAATCGAAAAAACTGACTACCTTCCTTGTCGCTGAGACCTCCATTATAATCTCTCTTTTTATTGCTTACATGGTTGATGAGAAAGAGGAAAAATTTAAAACTGACTATATTCGGACAGAAAGGCTTAGACCCTTTTGAGTGGCTTTGAGAAAAATGCTATCAAAGTTTTTGAGAATTTTGTCAATCCTTTCATTTCATCAATCCATTTTGATTTTGCTAATGCGCGACAAAATAATTAAATTGTAATTTTGAAGCATCTAAATAATCTACTTTTCTAGGTTATTGATTTAATTAAATAACAACATAATGCGCACTGAAAACCAACGTTTTTACTGACGTTAATATTTCAATATTATCTTAAATATTAATATTTTTTCAAACATTTCACCTCTGTTCCCACTATGGTTTAAAATTCTAAAAACTTCCTTTTTTTTACAATTATAAATTTCGTTTTTATTTAAAGACAGTACAATAGTAGTTTAAATGAATTAAATAATTACTTATTTTTATAAACAATAATTATTATCCTGAAACACTCATCCAAATTGAAAAAAAACCTTTCCGAGCAAAGATAAATGTCGCCGACGGGACTCGAACCTGCACCCTTCTGATTGCCGGTCAGATGCTCTACCGTTGAGCTACGTCGGCTTATCGCAAACCCGCCAAGTTAATCAATATATACTAGTGTTTCATTCAATAATTACTGTTTTTTTATTATATTTTCACCTGTAAACAACCAACTTTATTAGTATGAGAGAGGCTTGTAACGGCTAAATCCCTCAAATAGATGGCGTCGAGACAAATTATGTCTACATTTTATTGGTGAAAATTGCTTTGACTTGTCAAATATTTATTAATTATTGTAAGCGACTAGTGTCGTTACAAGACTGTAAATGTTTGTAGGTGCTGGATCCAGAGCCACTTTCTTCCGTTGTAGGGTTGTAGGGTAGGTGGATGGTGCTGTTCCTCACGCACCCAGTGGTCTATGTGGGGGGCACTAGGTGGGCCACTCCTCTGCCGGGTCCTGGAATTGCAGTGAAGTCCTCTTGTCTCGAGGACGTAGGCCCAGGACTGCTTCAGGCAGAGGGTGTCAGCGAGGCAGCAAATGATGGAGAGGGTGACGGCAAAGAAAAGACTTTTGTTGATGCTCACAAGTTGTAAAAGTTATAACTGATTTATTTTTCAAAATTGGCCTATTTATTTGGTTTCCCGAATGCGACAAGCATTTTACCCCTCTCCTTGCCGCGGGGGGGACGCGCTTGCCAAACTGACACGCAGCGTATATAGTGAGCCTTAAACTGTCGGGAGCTCATTTGGCCGAATTCTTCAAGCTCGGCGGACGCCTGAATTTCGACATTTGAATTACATTTTAACATGATATTACAAAATTAAAAAGGTTTTGTACTACACAAAATCACTACGATCAGGTTAATTCTAGCTGTGTTTACTGCTGTCAATGTTTTCCCACGTCCAGATAACATAGCGCTTTGTGGCTTTGTTATCTGGTCGTAGGGAGCAGTAAACATGAAATGGTTAAAACAAATTATGATTAACAAATTATTATCTCCTCATTACGGCATTATTCAAAAGGTTTATTATGCCGCTTTGAGGAGATTTACAGGTTCAATTTCAACTATAAGAATAACAAGAATAACATGCAAATAACAATCGATAATAATGCTAATACTAAGAATGAAAGGGACTCGCAACACGGTATTTTACCACGTCGGAGTCTGACAATTTTCGAACTTCGATCGCAAAGACGCCGTTCTATTTGTATAAAGAACCTGTAAATTTAGAGACAGTAATTTTTAAATGTTTCGTCACTTCATGATCAATAAGAAACTAAGAAATAAAAATGAAAATTCGACGATCGAACCAATAAGTTTAAACACGTCTGGTACATTCTCCCCCGTGCAGTGAAGCTGGACCAAACTCATGAAGACGTGTTGTGGGCGTCGTCGCACATTACGGTCAGTCCCCTTTTATGAGGATGCCGGGCTGGTACTGCATCTGATGAGCAGCTAAGGCGAGAGGTATTCGTAGAGCCACCATGCGCCTCCATGCTCCCCCCGTGTTTATGTCCTGCTGATCTTCTTCCTCTTTTATCTTGGCTTGTAAAAACATCTTGATGTAGGCAGCGAGAGCTATTTTTTTCCTCTCGGAGACGAAGAATGTTTTCAAGCAGAATCAGCAGTACGAGTCTTGCCAGTAGCTCTTGTAGTTTTGTTCGCCATACAAATATGGTCTTAACTGCTGATCTTTTTCTTCTTTTATCCTGTCTTTGTAAAAACATCTCAATGTAGGCAGCGAGAGCTATTTTTTTCTCTCGGACACGAAGAATGTTTTCAAGCAGAATCAGCAGGGCGAGTCTTGCCAGTAACTCTTGTAGTTTGTTCGCCATACAAATATGGTCTTAACTGCTAATATTTTTCTTCTTTTTTAATCCTGTCTTTGTAAAAACATCTCGATGTGAGCGGCGAGGCTATTTTTCCTCTCGGACACGAAGAAAAGGTATTTTTCAAAAACTTAAGAATCAACTTGGGGCGAGTCTTGTCAGTAGCTGTTTTGTTCGCCATACAAAAATATGGTCTTAACTGCTAATCTTTTTCTTCTTTTATCCTGTCTTTGTAAAAACATCTCGATAGCCAGGCAGCAGGAGCTATTTTCCTCTCCGGACACGAAGAATGTTTTCAAGCAGAATCAGCAGGGCAGAGGTCTTGCCAGTAACTCTTGTAGTTTTTGTTCGCCATACAAATATGGTCTTAACTGCTAATATTTTTCTTCTTTTATCCTGTCTTTGTAAAAACATCTCGATGTAGGCAGCGAGAGCTATTTTTTCCTCTCGGACACGAAGAATATTTTCAAGCAGAATCAGCAGGGCGAGTCTTGTCAGTAGCTCTTGTTTTGTTCGCCATACAAATATGGTCTTAACTGCTAATCTTTTTCTTCTTTTATCCTGTCTTTGTAAAAACATCTCGATGTAGGCAGCGAGAGCTATTTTTTCCTCTCGGACACGAAGAATGTTTTCAAGCAGAATCAGCAGGGCGAGTCTTGCCAGTAACTCTTGTAGTTTTGTTCGCCATACAAATATGGTCTTAACTGCTAATCCTTTTCTTCTTTTATCCTGTCTTTGTAAAAACATCTCGATGTAGGCAGCGAGAGCTATTTTTTCCTCTCGGACACGAAGAATGTTTTCAAGCAGAATCAGCAGGGCGAGTCTTGCCAGTAACTCTTGTAGTTTTGTTCGCCATACAAATATGGTCTTGACTGCTAATCCTTTTCTTCTTTTATCCTGTCTTTGTAAAAACATCTCGATGTAGGCAGCGAGAGCTATTTTTTCCTCTCGGACACGAAGAATGTTTTCAAGCAGAATGAGCAGGGCGAGTCTTGCCAGAAGCTCTTGTAGTTTTATTCGCCATACAAGTATGGTCGTAACTGCTGATCTTTTTCTTCTTTCATCTTGACTTTGTAAAAACATCTTGATGTAGGCAGCAAGAGCTATTTTTTCCTCTCGGAGACGAATAATGTTTTCAAGCAGAATCAGCAGAGTGAGTAGGCGATACGAGGTTCTTAGGCAGCAACTGGCTGCGTTAGACACCGCACGGATCTCGCCTGGCATCTTGAGCAGGTACCATCGGAGGGCAGAGGCTTTCGACACCTCTCTTTCCTGTCCTGGTATATGGCATATATGTGCCGATGGTGCAGGACTTGTTGGTCGTGACTGCACTTTTGTGAATCGTATCTGGTCGCGCCAAGGTAGTGCAGGGCTAATTGGCCTATGCTGCACTTTAACGAGTCGTTTCTGTGCTCGTGATGCAGGGTCGGATGGCCTTCGCTGCGCCGGTATGGGGCATCTCTGGTCACGCCAAGGTAGTGCAGGGCTGATTGGCACACGCTGCACTTTAACGAGTCGTCTCTGGTCGCGCCAAGGTAGTGCAGGGCTGATTGGCGCACGCTGTACTTTTACGAGTCGTCTCTGGTCGCGCCAAGGTGGTGCAGGGCTGATTGGCACACGCTGCACTTTTATGAGTCGTCTCTGGTCGCGCCAAGGTAGTGCAGGGCTGATTGGCTCACGCTGTACTTTTACGAGTCGTCTCTGGTCGCGCCAAGGTAGTGCAGGGCTGATTGGCATACGCTGCACTTTTACGAGTCGTCTCTGGTCGCGCCAAGGTACTGGTGGAGCAGAGCGTGCTGGCCGTTGCTGCTCCGTCATTGTGCAGACCTGGTCATCGTGCGAGGATGCTGGTGGAGCAGGGCGTGCTGGCCGTTGCTGCTCCGTGGTTGTGCACGTCTGGTCGTGACAAGGTGCTGGTGGAGCAGGGCGTGCTGGCCGTTGCTGCTCCGTCATTGTGCAGACCTGGTCATCGTGCGAGGATGCTGGTGGAGCAGGGCGTGCTGGCCGGTGCTGCTCCGTGGTTGTGCACGTCTGGTCGTGACAAGGTGCTGGTGGAGCAGGGCGTGCTGGCCGTTGCTGCTCCGTCATTGTGCAGCTCGGCTGCGTCAGCGGGGGTACGTGGTATCGTCCTGGTAGCTCTGGCGTATACCCCTGCTGCGACAGCGGGGGTACAGGGCCCGGTCGTCCTGGCAGCTCTGATGAGTACTCCTGATGTGTCAGCAGGAGTACAGGGCCGGATCGTCCAGGCAGCTCTGATGAGTACTCCTGATGCGACATCGGGGGTACGTGGCCAGGTCGTCCTGGCAGCTCTGATGAGTACTCCTGATGTGTCAGCAGGAGTACAGGGCCGGATCGTCCAGGCAGCTCTGATGAGTACTCCTGATGCGACATCGGGGGTACGTGGCCGGGTCGTCCTGGCAGCTCTGATGAGTACTCCTGATGTGTCAGCAGGAATACAGGGCCGGATCGTCCAGGCAGCTCTGATGAGTACTCCTGATGCGACATCAGGAGTACAGGGCCGGATCGTCCAGGCAGCTCTGATGTGTACCCCTGATGCGACATCGGGGGTACGTGGCCGGGTCGTCCTGGCAGCTCTGAAGTGTACCCCTGAGGAGACATCGGGGGTACGTGGCCGGGTCGTCCTGGCAGCTCTGAAGTGTACCCCTGATGCGACATCGGGGGTACGTGGCCGGGTCGTCCTGGCAGCTCTGAAGTGTACCCCTGATGCGACATCGGGGGTACGTGGCCGGGTCGTCCTGGCAGCTCTGAAGTGTACCCCTGATGCGACATCGGGGGTACGTGGCCAGGTCGTCCTGGCAGCTCTGAAGTGTACCCCAGATGCGACATCGGGGGTACGTGGCCGGGTCGTCCTGGCAGCTCTAAAGTTGAGAACCCCTGATCGTTCAAGAATTCTGGGGGTTCACACACTGCTGGTCCGGGCTGCATTATTGGCGGGTACTGGTTCTGCGACAGCGGGGGTACAGGGCCAATTGGTACAGGTATCGGAGCAGCTTGTTGGAGAGCTGCTGTCAGTTTTATAATCTGCTCTTTTCGTCTGCGCAGCTCTCGTTGTAGTAGTCGCACCGTCTCCTTAATGGGTGTGGATGACAGTGGAACGTCATTTTTGCACTCCACGGTAGGCACAGCACTCCCAGGCGTGGTGATGAACATGTTTGTGGTGGTGGACGTGGCATCATTTGTCGTGCCAGGTACAAGTTACACTGCATGTGCATCGTCTGGGGCAGTTGGTGACGCTGCTGGCGGTGGTAACATCCTCGAAGGTGAGTGGCTAAGATCCTTGCTCGAAGGACCACTTGTAAGCGACTAGTGTCGTTACAAGACTGTAAATGTTTGTAGGTGCTGGATCCAGAGCCACTTTCTTCCGTTGTAGGGTTGTAGGGTAGGTGGATGGTGCTGTTCCTCACGCACCCAGTGGTCTATGTGAGGGGGCACTAGGTGGGCCACTCTGCTGGGTCCTGGCCTTGCAGTGACGTCCTCTTGTCTCGAGGACGTAGGCCCAGGACTGGTTCAGGCAGAGGGTGTCAGCGAGGCAGCAAATGATGGAGAGGGTGACGGCAAAGAAAAGACTTTTGTTGATGCTCACAAGTTGTAAAAGTTATAACTGATTTATTTTTCAAAATTAGCCTATTTATTTGGTTTCCCGAATGCGACAAGCATTTTACCCCTCTCCTTGCCGCGGAGGGGACGCGCTTGCCAAACTGACACGCAGCGTATATAGTGAGCCTTAAACTGTCGGGAGCTCATTTGGCCGAATTCTTCAAGCTCGGCGGACGCCTGAATTTCGACATTTAAATTACATTTTAACATATTACAAAATTAAAAAGGTTTGTACTACACAAAATCACTACGATCAGGTTAATTCTAGCTGTGTTTACTGCTGTCAATGTTTTCCCACGTCCAGATAACATAGCGTTTTGTGGCTTCGTTATCTGGTCGTAGGGAGCAATAAACATGAAATGGTTAAAACCAATTATTATTAACAAATTATTATCTCCTCATTACGGCATTATTCAAAAGTTTTATTATGCCGCTTTGAGGAGATTTACAGGTTCAATTTCAACTATAAGAATAACAAGAATAACATGCAAATAACAATCGATAATAATGCTAATACTAAGAATGAAAGGGACTCGCAACACGGTATTTTACCACGTCGGAGTCTGACAATTTTCGAACTTCGATCGCAAAGACGCCGTTCTATTTGTATAAAGAACCTGTAAATTTAGAGACAGTAATTTTTAAATGTTTCGTCACTTCATGACCAATAAGAAACTAAGAAATAAAAATGAAAATTCGACGATCGAACCAATAAGTTTAAACACGTCTGGTACAGTGAGGCTTGGCTGAAAGACTCCATTTTTATCCCAGGCATTACTGGATATTCATCGCACAACAAAAACAAAAATTACTCACAAAATGATGGAGTTGTTGTTTACACTCGGAATGATGTCCTAACGTCCGTTGAAGAAATAGTTATTCCACATGCTAATTGTCTTAAATTGCAACTTACTAATAACGTATGTGTAATAGCAGTTTACAGATCTCCTTCTCAGGCACACATTGATACTTTTCTTGACCATCTAAATGATTTACTCTGTTCTGTATTTACACATAACCATGAAGTGATTTTATGTGGTGATATAAATATAAATATTTTAGATATGAACAATTCAAAATGTCAACAATATCTTTCACTTATGATTTACCATGGTTTAAACCATATATTACCTCACCTACTAGAGTAACTTCAAGTACTGAAAGTTGCATTGATCATATTATGCTCAAATCAAAAGTGGATCCTCGGAGTGCTGTCTTCAGGACCAGTGTTACAGATCATTTTGCTACAATATTGAAATATCCTAAGTCCCTAGTAATAAATTCACAAAAATCTGATGCAAAGCTGAAAGTTATTGTAGATAATGACCTACTAAATTCAATACTGAAAGAGGAAACCTGGAATACAGTTTTACCTACAAATGATGTTAATACAGCAACTGATAATTTCATAACATGTCTAAAAATGCATATTGAGAATTGCTCATCTACAAAGAAAATACATTGTAATAAAAAGTGTTTAAAACCGTGGATAACTTCTGGCATTGTTAACTGCCTCATAAAACGTGACAAAATACATAAGAATTGCCATAAAGAACCAAACAACATTGAACAATTAGCATATTACAGAAGATATAGAAATTGGTGTACTAAAATTATAAGAACGACCAAACAATCATATTATAAGGAGAAGCTTGATGAGGTTAGAGGCAACACAACAGCAATGGAAAATAATAAAAGAAGCATTGGATATGCAAAAAGAACCAGTTTCCATAAATACACTAAATGTTAAAAATAAGAGTGTATCTATAAATGATAATCCAACTCTCATTACTAACCATGTCAATGATTTTTTTAGTGATGTAGGTCAAAATTTTGCTAATCTTTTATGCAGTTCAAATAATACCAGTGAAGAATGTTTAATTGAAAATTGTAATCCAACACGTTCTTTACAAAACGCCTGTTTTGAGTTTAACCCAACTAATTGTAAGGAAGTTCAAAAGGTGATTAATGAGCTTTAATCAGGTTTTTCAAGCGGAAATGACAGTATAAGTGCAATGGTCTACAAGCAAAATTGTTCTGAATTAACCATACCTATTTCACACATTACAAATGTTAGCTTTGAGAAAGGCTTATTTCCTAATCACTGCAAAAATGCCAAAGTTGTACCTGTATTTAAAGGAGGGGATAACCTAAATGTTAATAACTATCGACCTATCTCCCTACTTAACACTTTATCAAAAATAATAGAGAAATTAGCTAAAATTAGATTGATGACTTACATAAAAAAACATGAAATTCTCTCAATTAATCGATTTGGCTTCAGAGAGAGTATGGGAACAAGTGATGCAGCTATAAAAGTGATCACCACAGTCGTAGAAGCTCTAGATGCTTTCAAAAAAGCAATGGCTGTCTTTCTAGACTTGTCTAAGGCCTTTGATACCGTATCCCATGGTTTACTGCTTAAAAAACTTAATGCAATGGGTGTAGCTAATAAAGCACTAGATTGGTTCAGAACTTAACTTATATTAGTTAAAATAAATCAATTGTATATGGTGTTCCTCAGGGTAGTGTTCTAAGTCCAATTTTGTTTTTATTGTATATTAATTACCTTTGCAACTTATCATTCTTCGGTTTTTCAGTTGCATTTGCAGATGATACTGTTTTGGTGTTTACTGGTGATACTTGGGATGAAACTTATGCTAAGTGTGAGTCAGAATTAAAGATTGTTAAAAAGTGGCTTGATCAAAAGCTTTTAACTTTAAACACACAAAAAACTAAATATATATACTCTGTAGACCGTTCCTTAACAATGCATTGTTGTGTACGCGAGTGCAATTGTCAATCTTTGGAAAGAGAAGACTATATAAAATATCTTGGCTTAATTATTGATAAATATTTAAAATGGAATGATCATATTACTGTATTAACAAACAAAATAAAAAAAACTAGCCTATATCTTCAAGACCCTAAGAAATATATTGGACAAAGTTACACTAAAAACTGTATATTATGCTCTTGTTCAATCTCTTCTTTCATACAATATCGTATGTTGGGGTTCATGTTACAAGACTTACACTAGAGTCCCTAAATGTTGCTCAAAAATTAATTTTAAAAATAATGTACAAGAAATATTTTTTATATCCATCACACCGATTATACAGTGAAAGTAAAATTATGACAGTAAGGCAATTGTACATAATACAAGCTCTGTGTAAATTTTTTAACAATATTGATACTGCCATAAGGTCACAACAAGTGCACAATACTAGAATGGGTTCTTCTCTAGTGTCTAGTGTATCAGCCTGCAAATAACAGAACATCATTTGTACAAATGAGTTTTTCTTGTAAAGCTCCTTTGTTATATAATAGGCTCAGTGACAACATTAAAACTATATATCGCTAAATTTATTTAAAAAGTGATCAAAAAATCTATGTTAGCTGAGCGTGGTGATTTCGCTTTATCCATGTTATCCCTTATGTTGTAATCAATGTTGAAACATTATATACGCTCGATATTATCATTATTATCTATTTATTATTACTTACTTACTACTATTTACTTCTTATTACTTTCTGATTACTACTTATTACTATTTACTTATAATTATTTTTTTTTTACCTACATTTTATTATTTACTTAATACTATTTACATAATTTTATTTTTTATCTACTTATTATTATTTACCTATTTTTTTTTTAATTTAAATATTATTTACCTATTTTTATCATTATTATATACTTATTATTATATACCTATTAATATTTACATATTATTTAATGTGTATTATTATATGCTTATTAATATTTACCTATTATTATTATTTAACAATTATAATCTAAATTTTAATTTTTATTGTATATCCACTACTAATATTTACTTATTAATATTTACTTATTAATATTTACTATCATTTACTTATTAATATTTACTACTCTTTATTCATGTATTAATATTTACTATCATTTACTTATTAATATTTATTACTCTTTATTCATGTATTATTATTTACTTATTAGTATTTACTGATCATTATTAAATTGTAAAGCCGCTCATCTCAACACAGGCCTGTCCTAGGGAGATGAGTGTCTAATGTTTTTGTTGTCATATTTAAATTTGATGAAATTAAATAAAAAAAAATAAAAAAATGTACGTCAGATTATTACTATTAAAAAAAAAAAAGTGTTATTTGCAAATTAAAAACTTTTCCTTTTTAACTTCTCTGTCATGCATTTTTACATCATTATACATACATATATATCATAAATATGTTACATTTATATAATGTCAAAATCTGTAAAAGCCCATTAGGGCGTTAATAATTGATAAATAAATGCATATTTATCCTATAATTTATTCAAAAGATTGGTATTCACTTTAATATTAGAGTTAAGGAACATCTAATGTATTTAAATAATAATTATGCATCTTAATTTGCCAACTATATTTTGGATGAAAATATTTTTTTTGATATAAATAAAGGTTTAAAAAATTTAAGTACAAATCTCGTACAATCGGTTTAAAATTAGATAAATTTGATATTTTAGAAATTAGAAAAGCATTAATAGTCAATTAAATATAATTAATAATCCAATATTATCTCTATTAATACATGTTGAATTCATTTTAATATTAATATTAATAATAATAATTTCTTTTTTAATTTATAATATAGATTTGCTATTCAATATTTTATAATAATTTTTGATTAATTACTTACCTACTTTAATCAATTTTTGTTTATGTTTATAATTTGTCTATTCTTACATTATTGTTTCTGTGTTTATCATTTGTCTATTCTTGACATAATTTTTTTTTAATTCTATGTTTTCTTGATGAAGAAAGCATCGCTTTCGAAACGTGTGTATTAATTAAGTGGTGAATACAAAATAATTTTAAATTCGTTTATTAATAATGACGTCACAAGGTGAAAACCAATCTTTTGAACAAATTATCATTTATAAATATTTATCCCATTTCAGTTAGTGAATGAATACCTTCTACTATTTAGTAATACTAAGTTTTGGTAACCTTTTTATAGATTTTTTGTATATCATTCTATATTATTTTTTGTGTGGAAGACTACTTTATTAAGTTTATAAAATTTCGTGGAAGCTGCTCCGAAATATGTGCCAAGCTACCATATTTTTATTTACTGTTTTTATCGATCTTACCATTTTTAAATACATACGAGTATAAGGTACATACTTTCCACGTTCTTTTCAACTTATGAAGGAGTTGATAATAAATAAATAATATTTTTTATTACAAAAGGTACGTAATTTTATTTGCTTTACTCCAATTTATGTGTTCCCGTTTTACTTCGAAGACGATATGTACGAGTATAAGTTTGTTTAATTGTATTATATCATTTTTTGTGCATATCCGTTATAATCTATACATTAATATCCTAGTTTCACCAGCGGAGTGGAGTTACTTTTAAAATAGTTCCATTTTGACTCGCGTTCTGTCACATCTCGCTCTACATTGGATCGATTACAGCGTGAACCGCATTTGTATAAGCTCGGAATTCGTCTGTTTGTCTAATCATTCGAATTTGATCTACTTGTTCATACCTCTGACATTTGCTTGATCTCTATAAAGTTACCCAATTTCGATTAGTTTATGCAGAAATCCTGAAAATTTACTCAATTAATTTAAAACAACACTTTATTACAATTGTCAAAACATCATTGTTTATGTAAGTTTTCATTTAAAGTTGAGACTTATCGCAAGTGAAAAAAATTCAGGGAATAATATATTTACGTCAATTAGTGGTTCAACCACCGGCTGTAGTGTACCTACAGTGGGGAGCCATCGCATTAGGACCACCCAATTTTTCACAAGAGTTTGATTTATTTATTTTAAAAGTTTCTAATTCACGTATGAATACTTTTATTAGTATATGATTAGTGCGTTCTATTCTTAGTAAAGTATATTGAAGTATTTATTAGTTTACAATTCTGGAAAGCAAGATCTTATAGAAAAGATTATCAAAATCTAACATCATAACCCAGAGTTGCCAGAAACCATAGGAAATTCAATTGCAACCATACCACGACGTATTGAAGTCGTGATTATCGTTAAAGGCGTTTTCACCAAATATTAAAATAACTTTTACAGTTTTTTTTTTATGTCTAAAATGTGATGATTTTCATTTTTATTTTATTGAATTAAAATAATAGTTTTAAAATGCATTATCATTATCATATATGAATATCAAAATTTGATAATATTTAATAATAATAATATAATTCTAATTCTATACTCGTATATTCCTGGTAAAGAAAGTATTGCTTTCGTAACGTGTAGATATGTTTATATTAATAAAGTGGTGAATACAAAATAATGTTTAAATGACGCCACAAAGGGAATACCAATCTTTTGAAAAAATTATTCATTTTTACTTAGGAATAATAATAAAATGTAGTCACCTTCGTTGGGTGCAACGGAAAAGATGCTGTACTATTATGATTAGTAAAATTGTCAATCCCATGAATAAGAATTCATTAGTTATGTTTTCTAATTAGTTGTTAATTACATCCAATTTTACAGAGCGTAAACATGATTTCAAATTTCGACGATACCTATCACCAAGCTTCTTATGCCAATTGTTTGCTTACGTGCTACATTTATTGTTGTATTTTCCACAAATGAAAAGATATTAACAGATTGCAAAAAACGAAGAAATGCGTGATAAATCTTTGAAGACTACGATTTTTTATAGTTACTCAGACTAGTCTTCAAAAGATGGGTCACATAATATTTTGACAGATAAAATATAATCGTGTTGTAGTAATAGTTACCCACTTACGTCAAAACTTTATTGTTCCAAACTAACATAAATGCTCTAAATGTTTTGTTTGTTAACTAACTAACCATTACGCCGTTTCCCCGCAGGGGTAGGCAGATAGGACGGACCGCCAAACAACTCGATCTTGGCATACACTTCTTGCTTCATTCACATTCATACAACGCCTCATACATTCTCTTCTGTTATTCCGACTTCTGACATGGCCCGACTCGAGTATTTGATTCACTTGATCGTACATGGTTTTACCACACATTCGTCCCAGAGTTAGTTAGTTAGTTAATAAACTTCATTTACGCATCGCCGAGATGGTTTGCACCCGCGACGTTTGGGCCAGAGTCAATTCTTAGCGCTTTGCCATGGATGTCATAATATTTAATAATTCATTATTTAAGCGTTCAAATAAAACATGAATAAATAAATGGCAACGTCGCAAGACGCCGGTTTGTAGGCAAAATGAAAGAAAATATGCGCCGGACCCCAGATTACCGCTAATGTGAAAGGGGTTTCAAAACTGTTTCCCATATTAATCAACATATTTTTCGGCTAAAACTCTTTCCCAGATTAATTAACATATTATTATCGTCTCAGCTAAAAAATCCTTCCCGGATGGATTAATATTCTCGTTTCAGCTAAAACTCGTTATTTAAAAGGCTCGTCTTGACTTCCAGAGGCGTGCGACGCATGAGTTAGACAAGTGCGAACAAGTATCAAGCAATAGTTGAACATTCATGTACCGACCCGAATATAATATTATGGCCACAATTGATTTTTACCTTTGGACGACTTCTTTATATATTTGCTAGTTGGGGAATGTGCGTTGTGCGTTGTGTGGACTGTCTGGACGAAGCTATTGAAGATTGATTAATAATGTATTGTCTCCAGGTCGTCAACAAGTAAAATGACATATCTATTATCGTCTCAGCTAAAACTCGTTTCCAGATTGATTAACAATGTATCGTCTCCAGGTCATCAGCAAGTAAAATGACATATCTATTATCGTCTCAGCTAAAACTCGTTTCCAGATTGATTAACAATGTATCGTCTCCAGGTCA